>APFE030081832.1:3450-35834 GCA_000404065.3 Pinus taeda | reverse complement strand
GTTTTTCTTTTTATCAATATTAAAAATTTTGTTTTCTTTTGTATTATTTTTTATGTTTTTTTATTGTTTTTATTTTTTTTCAATATTTGAATTTTTGTTTTCTTCTGTATTTTTCACTTTTATTTCTTTATACAGTTATTTTTTATTTTGGTTTTCATTTTTATTTTTTTCTACAAGTTCTGTGATGCTCATCTAGCAGTGTGATCTCATTATGGGCAATTTGATGGTTGATTTTAATTTTTTCGTTATAATGAATTGAGTATGCCCCCACAATGTACCAATTTCATGGTTGGTCTTTAAGTTTTCATTACAATAGGTCGAGTTCACCTACACCGCATGTCAATTTGATGGTTGATTTTAATTTTTTTTGCAATGTATTTAGTTGTCTTAGGCTAAGATTTTAAAATCACTATATATTTAGCATTTAAAGAATGAATTACTTTTGGGTGTTCAGTTTTAAAGATTTTTGTCATAAAAAATTTCCATAATGTCATGCTTGAAATATTTTGAAAACTTGATATTTTTTTGTAGTCATAATCTTTGGTTTTAATTGCATGGTTGAAAAATTGTCAAGATTTTAATGTTTTTCTAAGTCATGATATTTTATCTTTAATTCTATAGTTGAAAACAATTACAATTTCAGGGTTTTTTAGAGTCAAGATATTTTATCTTTAATAACATGGATGTAAATTGTTGGAATTGTCAGGATTTGAGCTATTATATTTTATCTTTAACATCATCTCCAAGAATTGTTGGAATTTTCAAGTTTTTCAAAGTCCATATATTTTATTTTTAATTCCATTGCTAAAAAATGTCAAAATTGTAAAACTAATTTTTGTTTTTGTCGAGAATCAACACTTATTTTTTTAAGGGTGGTTTTTCATCCATTTTGCAAAAAAAAAATGGTTTTTACTTCCATTTAAAAAAAAATGTTGAAAATTTACCCTTAAAAAAACACCGTTCTGGAATACACAATTTTCATTTTTGGGTTGCTTTTTCATGTTTTTTGGAGAGTTTTGGGCTAGAGTACATGTTTTGAGGTAATAGTTCACGTTTGATTTGTAACTATGTTTACTAAGGGATTGGCCTAAGGTATTGGCTAAGGCCTAAGTTATATAAGGATATAGAAATCAAAGTGTTAAGCGTACAAGTGATGGGTTATTGATCAATGATTTGATCTGAAATAAGTGTGCACCAAGGAGCATGGAGGAGTCTTAGAACTGATATATCTGAAAGTATAGTATACTGCAATGAATATGCTTACTTGATACTTTATGATTATGACTAACAATAGATCTTTGGTGGTAGTGATACTCTAAAATGAATGTGTGACAGTAAGGGTTGCAAGTATGCTTTGTGGTTGCAGCGAAGGCATGATTCAGTGATCACATATATGTATGTTGGTTTGCCTCTGAGAGGTTGCATACATACGCGGGACTTCTTTTGGGTAGTTGCATATACATTCTGTGAATGTTCAAAATTTGTACGCTAGTGTCAATCATGAGAAGTGCATACATACACAGGTTTTCTTTGTAAGAGTCAAGCATACATGCTAGGTTTTTGTAGTATGAGCTATTGATGATGTTTGATCAGTTCGGCTATGTTTTGTGTTACCTATCAATGAAGTATCTCTCATGATAATCTATGTTTGACAATACTAATTGGGTTGAATTGATTATGAAATAGAAGTTGACTAATGATGATGCTATTGTGTGGTGATCTGTATTTAGTTTAGTGATCTGGGTTGGCTTTAGTAGGTGATGTAGTGATTGATTCAATGTGATAGTGATTCAGATTGAAGTGTCAGTTATTGAGATCTATATGCAAGTCTTCCTCAACAGAAGTGCATACATACAAGGGTATGATTCATAAGAGTAGCATATACATTCTGACATATGTTTGATTAGAGATTGCAATAACAACATTTTGTTTCTGTGATGAATAATATATGGTCTGGTATACTTATGAGTGCTTGTGCATTGATATGATCTTATAAGGATTGGTTTGATCTAGTTGCATTGGTTTTCTAAGATTCAATGATTGATTTTATGATTGAGTTGGTTCAATTATTAGATGACTTAATTAAGTACTTGGTTTCAAAATTGTTATTTGGTATTGGGATTGATGTTGGAAGTGGGCCCAGTATGAAAATATGATGAAAAGTGGCCTACATGTTTGATGTTTGGAGTCAGGTGGATCCATTATGAAACATTATGAAACATTGTCCCTATAGGTGTTGAGGATTGGAGCCTTTAGTGAGGGAGTTGAAGCTTCCTTCCTGTAGTAGCTGGTAAATATGATAAGGGGGTTGGAGCTCCCTTCCGATAGGTGCTGGTAAACAAGACCAGGAGGTTGGAGCTCCCTTCCAGTGGGTGCTATAGAATGAGAGAAAGTTGTAGTCTTATGCAGGTAGGTGCCTTTATACTAGTATGAGTTTGTGTTAGTACAAGATTGTAAGATGTATTTCTTTGTAATAAAAAAAGAATACAAAGACAACAACAATGGTGGTTTTCTCCCACATTTGGTTTCCAACTAAAAATCATGGTGTCCTCCTGTGTTGTTGTGTTTCTTATGTGTGATGGTTTATTATGTTCTTACTTCTCATGGTTATTGTTTAATTAATGTGTATTCAAGTAATGATGCACAGGTTCAAGTCGAACAAATGATGAAATAAATGAAAATTTACTTAATTGGATATACATTATTTGTCTTCATCACAATCATGTACATACACTAGTTTAATTGATGACAACAGCATACAAAAATATGAATAAGAAATGGAAAGTTGAACTAATTTTAAATTACTGATTCACACCCACCCAAAAAAAAAAAAAAAATCCCAACAATTGGTATCAGAGAAAGTCACTTCAGTTGAAGCTTAACCACTTGGAGTGGATCAAGGATGACGGGAAAGAAGAAGATAGCTCAAAGGAAGGAGTCAGAAAACTATGGTAGTGACAGTTATAAACATCTACAAATATTCAACTTTGGGAGAACCTCACTTTATATTAATTAAGAATGAAGAAGACAGTAACAAAGAATTATCAGGTATGGGTTTTTGTTCTACTTGTGGTCGATTTCCTTATATATGTAATAATGATGATAGTTAAAATGTCAGTTTATCAACTAAACTTGCTATCATGGGTAAAAGTGAAATTAAGCATTCTAAGGAGATAACAGATTCAAAAAGGATGGACCTAGAAGAAAAATAACAAGGCATGTTAGAAACAATCGAAAATAAAGGTATGTTTATGATAAGTAATGATAACTATCAGGAATCGAAAGAAGAGATGAAGTCTAAGTTAATGAACCTAGGATCTGATGTCTGGAATTTAGTATGTAATGGTTGCACTAAAACTCCGCCATCAAGTGAAGAATTACAAAAGAATAATGTTGCATTAAATGGAATCATCGGTAACATACTTGATTCAGCATTAGGAGAGGTTATGCACTATGAAACTACAAAGGAAGTATGAGATAATCTGTAGGTCACCTATGAAGGAAAAAAAAGGAAGATTTCTCAACAAGTAATCTTATTTCTAAATAAAATAATGATGAATCAAAAGATAAGTATGTTATGTCAGATGGAGTTACTGATTCAGAACAAGACAGGTTAGAGGAAGCTATTAATTTTAGAAGAAAACTCAATCTTGCTTTGAAAATGATTATTAATCTTAAGGATAAGATGCAAGCATATGATAATGGGGATCATATTGCAGTATAATCTAAACAATACTGTGAAGGGATTGAAGATGAGATCGTCTCTCTAAGAGCAGATCTAGAAAATTCAAACAAGAAAAAAGAAGAGCTACTTCAAGTATTTGAAGAACAAGAAAATGGGTTGAAGAAAGAGATTATTGAGTTAAAGGAGAAATAAGAAGAAGGAAGAAATTTTGAAGAAGGAGTGAGGAAGGAGTATTAGGTAGAGGAAGAACAATATCGAAGAATGGTGGTTGAGGTAAACATTCTAAAAGGTAAATTTGAAGAAAAGGATAAATAGATAAGATTTCAAGATAATACTAAGATTTTGGATAACATTCTTAGTAGTCAAAGGTCTCCTGCCATTAAATCCGGTCTTGGTTTTAATGAAATTGAAAAAGGAGAATCTAGTTTAGAGGCTAATACAAGGATTTTTAAGGATAACAATATGAAATATGAAATTATTATCAAAGAGATAAGAAATCAACTAGATCAACGTCCAAGGAAGATGATTTTTCAAAAGAAATCATTTGTTCCCATTAATAGAAACATTAATCGATTCTCTCCTCTGATTAATAATGTTGAATACTTTATAGGACATAATTATGGACATGTTGGATGCAATTGCAAAAGCAAATTATTTCAATTTCAAGAAAATAAACACTTCACAGGAATATCATCAGCTCCTAGGTACTCAGGTTTCTTTAACTGATATTGTTTTACTTACAACGTATTTGGTCACAAAGCTATTGATTGCAATAGAAGGAAAATGAAACAAAAATATTATGATTCCTTTGCTCCCTTTCTGGTGTGATATAAGATGTTATGATTGTAACAGTTTTTGCATGTAGCAAAAGAATGCATGAACAAGTCTATGAACCTCCATAGGAAACATGCCAAGCAATCAATTAAGAATATTGTTTCCAAAATACCCAAGAAAGATGGATCCACTAGCACTTCTCATAATAAGAAGAAAGAAGAAGAAAAAATTAGGTGTGGCCTTACTCTTTGCTCATTTGAATATGAAGAAGAATGGTACATAGATAGTGGATGCTCTCATCACATGGCTAGAGACAAAGAAAAGTTTGAATTTATCAAGAAAAACAAAGTTGGTAAGGTGATTCTTAAAAATAGTGCTCCAAATTGTTTTATGGGAAATAGTAGAATCAAACTTGAGAAGCATGCAAAAGAAGTTGATGCATTATTAGTTCAAGGGCTAAAGAAAAATATTCTAAGTTTAGGTAAAATAGCTAAAAAAGGATGTATAATTGTGTTCATGTCAACTAAATGCAAAATTTTAGATGAAGAAACTGGAAAGGTTATAACAAGAGGATACAGAAATCCAGACAAATTATATATGCTAGCAGAAGAATTCAGATAGAAATAGGAGGTATAGTTCCTCATCTTCTTCAGATTCAGAATAAAAGAAGATAGTACCCTACTACAATCCATTTCTCTTAAGGATATCTTCTAACAATGACTATGAAAGTGATACAAGGTACATGACCTCATGAAGAGCATATGATGAATATCAAGTCCTCAGGATCACTGGTATATAAGCTCAGGGGGAGCTATACATATGTATATCTTGAAAATGATGCCCATGTTGTTTTGATATACATTTATTGATGCTTATATTACTGACATTGCATATGATCTAGTAGCAGTGAACATGAACATGCAGCATAAGCTTAGTGGGGGTTGTGGTTATGAGTGGTCAACATTTACTTTTATGTACGTGGAACTCATAAAGGACAGATGTGTATACACATGAGTTTTGATTTAGACAGTCGCATATATTTATCTAAGATGAAGAAACACTGGAATATACTCATGGAGAGTTTTTTATATGCTTCATTCAACTATTGTTTGACTTTTTGGTTTTGATATTAATTGGTTACAATTTTTTGATAATACTCAGATGTTACTTAGAAATAATGATGGTTCATGAGTTGTTTCAATGCGTCATTACTTCTTTTGTTGACTTTGTTAATAGATGAGTTGGATATGATCAAACCCAATAATTAACAATTGGCATAGGTTTAGGGGGGAGCATTTTGTATGCTTCTAATAGTGTATTGTTGGAATTATGATTTGTTGAGAATTTCTTGTTGCAAATTGTGTTCATGAAAGGTATATATCATTAGTGATGATACTGAAGACACATATGTTTACGAAGTTTTGGATATATTTCTTAAGTTGCATTTAGTGAAGTTGATTATGCTATGTTGTTGTCATTATTTCTTCTATGATGCTTGAGTTGCATATGGTGTAGTTATGGATGATGCTTATATATATATATATATATATATATATATATATATATATATATATATATATATATATATATATATATATATATATATATATATAGAGAGAGAGAGAGAGAGAGAGAGAGAGAGAGAGAGATTGCTTGAGCTACATGTGAAAAGTTTCCATGATGTTGTTCTTTGTTCTCACATATGTTGGTGATACATGGTGATGATACATGAATCTTATGAATGATTACTTGAGTTGCATATTTGTGAAGTTGTTTATGGTGTGATAATTCTTCTTGCATGAAGATGCTATTGTTGCCTGTTATCACTCCATAATTTCCCAAGGCTATGGAGAGAAACCCAGAGGTAACCACAAAACCACTTTTGAAGTTGGGATGTAGCCCTTCCATCTTTAGAGAGGGATCTCTTTATATGATTTATATTTGTTGTTTTAATATATTAGGTTAGTTATTGAGTTATTTAGTTTGGTTTTTTCAAAGATTTGATTGAAAAATACAGGGAAAGTCCATTGGGTATGGAGTCATTGAGTCTAGGGTGATCAAATACAAAAATGATAGAACATATGTAACAGGGCAAGATAGGGAAGCTTTTGGATCTTTAGAGCATTTGTGAAGTGAATGGGATGAAAATATTTAGATTAAATTAAATATAGAGCATGCTAGAATTATACTTCATATCAGAATGAAAACATAAATATTGTTTATACGCCAAAGTAGAGTGTATCTAACTAAATTCAACCCTTAATCTTGTTTAAACAATAGAGATAGAAAAACATATGGAAAACTGGGAAAATGAAAATTTCACATGAGAGGAGACATCACCAATTGCCTAACACAGGAATCCTGGAGAAAACTTTATGTATTGATGAAATTGATCACTTCAGAACATGCAAAACTTATATCAAAAGGTTTGCTTTCTTCCTACAAATTCCAACATTTTGTAAGTCTTATTTCTAAATATTTATAGAAAACTTTTACACCTCAGATCAGATTTCAAAAATAAAATATATTTAAAAATAATATCTTTTAAAGACACAGATATTTTAGATATAGAAGAAGGAAAATAGGGAAAATATGCTGAAATTTGTTGTGTTGTTGAGGCTATGTACGAATCCAGTAATGACTGTATCTATTTCACTGCAAATGTTGTTCCTTTGATGCTGAAAATATTGCATTTTAGTTACACTTCACTCAATCAACTCCAGCAACCGGTTCCACCTTTCTTCACTCAAGATAGAAAATTTAACCATATATATGAACCTTTCATCGACCTCGGTGTAAGTGTTAAAAGTTGGCTTATTGACAAAAAGGTGGTGGATTTCATGTTGAATATTCAAATAAAACTATTTTCCCTATATGAGTGCTTCTCGACAATAATTTCTTTATCCTTTAAAAATTTGGAAGCATCAAAACCTATATTACATAGTTGTTCTTGGTAGTTTTCTAATGGGATCAATTTTGCATTAGAATGTCTCAAAGTAGGTAAAACCTTTTCTTGTAGCAGTGTGAATTTTCTATTGAACCTCTTGACCTGCAATTCAAGGTCTTTGCATTTATTCTCCATCTGTATCATCAAATTATTTTTTGTTAATACCCTCTTAACCTCCATGAAAATAGTTTTTTTGTCTGGAATGTTCAGGCCTTCTAGTTCCTCCTTGGTCTTAGAATTCAACATCTTGATGATCTTTTGTGCCTTTTCTAGTCTATGCTCCAAATCTTCCTTTGTGTTTTGTATTGCAGTTTTGACTCTTTGGACAAGTTCTTCCTGCTCAAAAGTAATCTAAATTTAAGGTCACATATCTATTGTGTTGCCATTTATATTCTGCCAAATGTTGTTCTTAGCCTCTGCCAAGATCTAAATGATAAAGGATTGATCCTCATATTTTTGCAACTACTGGATGAGCTTGTATTTTTCTAAATTTCTGATAAATAGGCATTGTTATTTTTAATTTTCTCCTCCATCCAAGTTAATGCAGCTGATAGCTTCTCTTTCTCGGACTGAACTGATGACAATTCATCTAGAGATCTAGAAATATCTGTTGTAGAATCTAAAGTTGTGGTCTTTGCTGAAGTTTCTGCTATTGTTCTTGTGCCTGATGTAGATGCTCCTGCTACTTCCCATGGTTCTTTTTCTTTCAATAGTTCTTCCATGCCTTGCTCCACCTTTTGTATCTATGCATTCTACTCAACAACTATAGTAAATAATTTCTTTTTCCATTTCTATATTAGCAACCTCTTTAGCTTGAGGATGTTCTATGGAGGTGTTGTGGCTAGCAACAACCCCCTTCTTATTTAGTTTTATCACTAATACTAAATAAGTGGGGATCCTTATTTCAAAAATTAAAAAAAAAAATCGTTTAATGATTGTATTTCCTTTTTCAATAAAACTTACTATCATAAACTTAGGAGAATACCCTCGAAAAATCTAAAAAGGCTTAAGTTTTATGATAAGTTAGAATAAAATCATTCCTTAAGAAATGTCACATCACAAAAACGGTAATGGATGCCTTCCTACAAGTAGAATTCTAAGTTGCGAAATCGTGATGCGAAACTACGCACTAAAAACATTCATCGCATCGCATGCCTCAAACATCACTTACGCTGAAATGCCTTAAACCACCGATATCTAATGGCACATATCGCAAATCGCATTTCGTAGAAAACACATTAATGCATGATTGTCATACGCTACAAACCAGTGATATTGCAATTCTGTGACATTGCGATCTGCGATATTGCGAAGCAAATCACAAATTGCCTTATCTCAGATCTTCAGGGTTCATTGTTTGAAAAAACTTTTTCCGTAAACCAAGACCCGATTATGTGCGTTAATCTTAATCAATGAGTTAGTTGGCAATCATTAATGAAATATGGTTTTGATCTGATCGAAGAGCCATTTCACGTAAGGTGGTATATTTTATATGTTTTCGGCATTTAAAGCTTTCCTGTCACCTTTTTCTTATCATTATTCTCACCTCATTTGTAAACTACAGGAACGAAGAGCAGAGAAGTATACATAGTAGTGTTCAGGATATTATGGGAAAGAAGGGTAAAGCTCCGAGTTCTGAAGAAAAAGAAATGACGCCCTTATATACATACACCGCCTGTAACAAAGATGTCGGTATTACTACTTGGGAAGGCATGTACAGTCTACTTAAGGAAGAAAATCCCAAAATGATGGAGGTTACAGCTACTGCAGGTTCACATGGGTCTTCTGAGGTGTCTATTACAGAACTAGCATGTTCATTCTTACACCGGATAGCGGCTAGGCCCAAAATTCTTCCATACACGGACATGGTTAAATTAGTAATAGATAGCGTTGATGTCACAAACAGACAATTTAAGACTCGAGGTCAAGAACTCACGGAGTTGTTATTTCCACAAATTTTAAGCTTTATATCCTCTAACAAAAAGCACACAAGAGGCAAAAATCACACTAGGGAAGCCCAGATCAAGAAACATAGGCAGTTTCTGATGCGCGATTACCGCATAGAATGCTATCGCTGGGAAAAAAACCTTGAAGAGGAAAGCCTCTAATTGCTTAGTCGCTTGTAAGCCCAGAAATTTGTAGGAGAAAACGCTAGAGGAAAAAGGAAAAACTTGAACTCTAAAACCAGTGGTATTTATTAGAGATATCCTCAAAGTGGCATGTAGTTATGTACAGCATCTACAGACAGGCTGAAGACAAAAGGCTCAAGAAAAGGAAGAATCCATCAAAATATTAACTAAGTTGAACTGGGATTCTTACTAAACGTACTTGGTAAAACCACACAGCGAGTGCATGACTCTCAAATGTATCATTAATTCTACCAAGAAGATGGCGCCAGCTCTTGCCGATTCCGTTTTCGTAGGATAGATAAAGTTAGAAGTCGGCCAACCAACTCTCCTCAAGCAAATGCTGAACACTTGCGATTTCAAGGAACAGATACACAAATAGCTAGTTGTTAGTTTTAGTTTTAGATTCAGTTTTAGTGTTAATTTTGCTTTATTTTTGCCTGAAATGAGGACGGTCATTTGAACAGCATCCTACATTTTTGTAATAAATTATTTTTAGATTTAGTTAGTAGTATTTAAACCCTTCTCATGCATTTAGAGAAGGGTCCTGAAATTTGTCAAAAACTTGTCCTCAGAACATGCACTTTTGCACCCTCCGAGGAGGTTTTGATGAATGAATGGAATATGATTTATTGATATCTACGTTTAATATCTACTACTGATGTTGCACTTTTGTACTCATAGTAGATGTTGGATTAAGAAGAGATAAATCATTATTGCTTGAAGCTCATGAGTAGAACTAGTTATAGATGGTACTTTTATCTCTTAACTATTTCTGCCTATGTGTTAAAGTGATATTCATGTTCAGTTATTTATGTATGAATGCGTGAATGCTTGAGTTATCATTTGGCACTTCTATACGGCGATAGCTATTTATTTATGCTTAATACATGAGTAGCTTATTATGCGATATGTTTTTCACAACTGTTTTGTCTAACTTTTTATACGAAATGGTTTAGCTTTATTGAATTCTTTTCTCATAGCAGTTGAATGATCTTTATTACTAATTGTTATTTGAAATCATTTTAGATTGCATAATAAAAAGATTACATCCCGGGTTAGTTTAGAATTAGATATTTCTATTTATTAGAACACAATTTGTATGTTGTTAAATTAGATTTAGAATAAAGCATTTCACTTAGGAACTATTAGAAAGGAAATATCAATTCTTAACACACACACATATATTGGGAAACTGGTCCCATATCCCCAATCGGAACCACTATAGCAAACGGAAAAGGAGCTGCTAACCAAGGTTTGGACCGGGTGGGTATCCCCCTTGTTGTAGGCCTGATTTTCGGGGATTCAACAGGAGGATAGCTTCAGTTGCTTCCTCAATGCTTAAATTCTTTCCTCCTTGCTCTTTATGAGCTCTTCTGTTGCTTTGATATCCTTAGTGTCATGTCCTAGCTTTATGATCAAATATTCGAGATATTTTATCCTGTTGTCATCGGAAAATGATGACATCTTCTCAATATTTAACTGATAATTCATGTTATTCAAAGATGATTGTAATTTGGAAGTAGTCATGGTTGAACAGGTAAGTGTTGAGAAAATTAGCTCCCCTGTCTGCTTGTGTAAATTGATTTGATCAATATCATCTATCTTGCTAGTATGAATTAAGAAAATGGAGGCTCTGTAATCTTCAAAACTCCCAGGGATTGTTACTAAAGGTTCCATGAAGGCCACTTGGAATTTTCCTTTCTATGAATCGAATGAAGATAGTAATCTTTGTTGAGTTTTGGTTGTCTGCTTCTAAAATTTAGAGTAGTTGGAAGCCTTCAAAGCTTCATTATTCAATTTAATCTCCCTGTATCTTGAAAATATACTCTATTGAGTTAAAATTTGGTAACTGGATGCTACTGGAGACTCAACTATTGTTTCTGCAATAGGTGATTGTATTGCTTCTTCTATTTTAGTAGAAGAAGTGATAGGAGTTCCTGACAAAATCACTGAGTTTGGTTGTTGTGTATCCCTTTGCTCTGGAGTTTCATCTTGAATAGTGATTACTTGAGGCTTAAACAAAGGATTTATTTGAGAATCCAACTTTTGAGTAGTGTTTGGATCCTTCTTCTTTCTTTTAAAAACAATAAATTCCACATTTTGATTGTCAGAATCAGTAGGGGACATGTATCCCCTTTCCCTTTTTCCCTCCATTTCCTTGGGAATAGGTATTTTCATAGATTATTGGTTCACTAGTTGTTCTTCAGTTTCCTGTGAAGTGCTGTCTATCCATTCCTCCTAATTTCTATATTGTTCAGTTCCAAGCCTTAGTGTGTGTGCATAGGAGGTACTCTTTTGTTCCAAGCTGAGCTTAGAAATGATACCTAGGGGATCATAGGACCAAGTGAAACTAAGCTTGAATTTCATATGACTTAGAATAGCATCCACTTCCTTTGCTACAACTTTGGTGTTGATAATATAGGGCCCTATATGAGCCTTCATCTTGAACTGTGCTTTCTTCTTGTAGGAGACAAAATGTAGCTCATCCATGTTTAGCATTTTCCTGGTGTACTCTAATGCAAATATCCTAACTGGTACAAACACTAGCAACCTTTAAGGAGGCAATTCTGACCCATAAATTCTAATCTCGATGTAATTCTACTATAAATACCAGTCTCCAACTTTAGATTTCTTTGATAAGTGTTAAAACTTCTTTATTTCTGGTGAGATCCTCGGGATCAGATCACTTCTAAGTAAACATAGAGAGGTATGTAAAACTCTGTCAATAAAATTAGTATAATAATACTCCTCTGAGTTATTTCTAACTAGAGAAGTCCAATGAATCATTGACCAAGGATTTCCTTCATTGTTTTTCTTCTGTAACGAGAACTTAAACCTCTCTAACTGATAATATATCATAAGGTAAACTAGCACTGGCTGATACTTAAAGACACCTTCAACTTTGAAATTGACAAACTGGTCATGGATTGAGTTGGCAAGAAACTAGTTGTAATTGAAAAGAATTGATGGTTGTTTTCCAACTGCAAAAATAGATAAAATTACTAACACTATATCTTCTACCCACTAATCATTATGGTACCCAAGCAATCAGGTAACCATAGAAGCTACCTTCTTGGAAATTTCAGGTAAAACTAAGATTAGATATAGGGGATTGGTCTAGTAATTCAACATTTTCTGGAAGAAAACACTCAACAATTTGGGCTCTCTAAGGGAATGTCAATTTTTTATATAATTCCATTAAGACCTTAGCAGAAAAAGAATGATGGGAGGCTTGATATTCATTTTGCAGGGCCTAGCATATACCTTAAGGGGAAATGGAGAAAAGGACTTCATTGTTGTGGGATATGATAACCCTTTGACTTGGAAAATATTGGAGATGGTACCAGATAGATAAATCAAGGAAAAAATGAGTTTGGGGGAAGACAAACTGAGGGGGAAAGGATTCAAAATCACTCAGGTCATGACTTTTGTCCATGAACTTTTGCTTTGCCCAGTTGTGGAGCTCATACAAGTAAAATCTTGACTAGGTCTCGACAATCTTATAGTAGATGTCTATCAAGGGTGATCTATCAAAGTTAGGACTAGGGGAATGAGGGGATTTGAATCTGTAGCCTTTCCCTTTCCTTTATGGTTTGACATCCTAAAAATGAGGAAGGGAGTGGAAGAACAATACTGAAGAAAATTTTGATAAAAAAGGGGCCAAAGAATAGGGTTACCCATGGAAAAACAATGGACTATCGGTAGGGAATGCTTTTGTAGAAGACTGAAAATTGGTGGCAATTTCATTTCTTTAACCTACAGGATCAATGTCTCTCTAAAAGGGACGAATCTAGGCCTCGAAGGATTTTTATAATAGGTTGAATTGGTTATATAACAACACATTTAACATTTGCGGAGTGGGAGGTATTTAATTGCAACATGGATAGACCACGGGAATTAATGACATAATGTCCATTGGTATTTCATAGGAATTTTTGAACGTAGATGGGGATGACGTGGTAGGATAGGTGGCAATAGTGGAGTGGCAAGGGATTAATGGGTATATGGCGAAAGTGCAATGGTTAAGTGGGACACACATGGTGGGAGAGGAGTGGTGGAGGGACGAGCCGTTGGTGGGAGACAGGGACAGTATTTTAGGGGGTGCAAGTCAGTAAGTCGTATCGAGAGGGGACCGCCTGAAATAGCCCAGATGCTTCAACGTTAGCCCAGGGGATTTTGGCAGAGAAGTCTTTCCCCCCACCCGTCCCTCGCATTAACTATCAAGAGTGCAGGGGGAGGCCGAAAGCACTTCTCTGCCATAGATCTAGGTGGGCTCTATCATGACCATTGATTCTAGTGCGACTTTTATTCACATATGTGGCAAACAAATTATTTCGTTTTATTACATAGCATATTACATAAAAATCAAATACATGATAATAACCAAGGTTTAAAATGTTACAATTTGACATTTTTTGGAATTTTGAAAGTGGAATTTTGATTGGCTCGCTATAGGGGCCCAAATTTTTTTATTTTTCTATTTTTTTTATTCATTTTTGTTGCTTTTTCACATATATATCAGTTTTTTATATCCCCTATTTCATTTTTTCTTTTCCCTCTTTTTTTTTCCTTTTTCTATTTTTTTTTCTTTCGTACTTTTGAAAATAATTTGCAGAATAAAATCATTATTTACAACATCTCCTAGGAGAAAATCAATAGATAATCATCAATTGCTCCTATAAATTATAGGACACTAAGAGTGGCTCCAATGGGCATCACATCCTCCTTGTGAGGTGTCAAGAACACTATAGATCAATAGCCTTTGTCCATTGGGCTCCCTATTCTTATTCTATAACTGAATTGACTAGTTGTTGTTATTATAGACACTGGAAGCAACTCATGAGAAGGTTAGGGCCTTCCCTTTGGGCTTCAATTCCTCATGTTAACCACTCTCACTTGCAATAGAATGATAAAATGATATTTATAATCACATATATGAATAGCTTATCTATCCTTGAGTGAAATAGTACTTGAGTAGTCTGTCATTGACAGGTCCTCCTGGTAGTCCTTCTCCAGTCAAATCTTTTAGTAAGAGTGCATTTTTTCCTGAAAAAGCTTCAATTTTATAGGGTCCTTTCCATAGATTGTCAAATTTCCCATGCTAACCTTTCTCTTCATTTCTAGAGTCCCATCTCAGAACAAGATCATCTATTTGGAAATCATCTAGTTTGGTCCTTTTGTCATGAATCCTCTTGATTTTGTCTTGAATTTTCTGAGTTTTGTTGTGGACCTCCTCCCTGGTTTTCTCTAACTGAATCATTTGATTTAACCTTCTTTGTACATCATTTGGCTCCACTTGTGATTCCTGCAATAATTTTAGCACTGGAATTCCTAGGGAAGTGGGAAAAATTACATCCACTCCATAGAATAATTGGAAAGGAGACAGTCCAATAGATTCCTTAATGCTAATTTTGTCATCCCATAGAGCATTAATAAACTTCTTATGCCAGGATTTCTTATTTTCCTCCAACAATTTATTTATAATTTTGACTAAAATTTTATTAGAAGATTCAGTTAATCCATTCCCTTGAGGATACTAAGTAGTAGAATGTCCTAAATTTATGTGATACTTGTGACAAAAATCAATCATTTTCTTTGATTTGAAAGAAAATGCATTTTCAGTAATGATTTTATGTGGACATCCAAATCTAGATAGAATATTACCTTCTAAGAGCTGAATTATGAAATAATCTATAGATTTTCTAGTTGAGATGGCTTCAATCCACTTGGTGAAGTAGTCAGTAGATGTGAGGATCCATTTATGTTGAGTTGAAGAGCTTGGATAGATTTCCCCAATAAAATCTAAACCCCATTGTTGAAAAGGAACCTCCACTGAAATGGGCTTTCAAGGTAAGGGCAAACATTTTCTCTTTCCTTCAAAGATTTGGCATTGATGGTAGGTTTAAACTACTTCATGAACATTTGCAAACAAGGTAGGCTACTAGAAACCAACCCTCAAGATTTTTTTGGCTATGGCTTTCCAGTATAAATGTCCTCCATAGTCCCCTTGATGAAAGTATTCCACAACTTTTTCTGCTTCATCTTTCAATAAACAATTTAGAAAAATACCTCCAACATCCTTCCAATACATAGCCTCATCTAAAATGTAGAATTTCATAGCTTTTAACTTGAGGAATTTATATTTGGTCTTTGTCAAACTAGGAGGAGATTGTAAATTTTGGAAAACATAGACAATATTTTCATTCCAAGGAGAGGTAGCAAATACTTCTGATACTTGTGGAGTCGCTAGCTCTTCATGTTCATCAAGTGCAGCTATAAAATTTATGTCCAATGCATGGAAATTTGAGTCAATGATTAGCTTAGCCAATCTCTAACCTTTGACGAGTTTAGTAGGCCTTATTTCAATGTCATATTCTAAAATTATTGCAATCCATTTGCCTTGTTTCCCATCTGGATCATTCTGAGTGAGGATATCTTTCACTACAACACTTGGAACAAATGAAATTATGTGGGAATGTAGAATGTACACTCTGAAGTCTTTCAATGACTTTACTAAAGAAAATGCTTGTTTCTCCATGATATTGTAATTTAAGGAGGCATATCTTAAAGCTCTTCTGAAAAATGCTATAGGTTATTCATGTCCCTCATTTTTGTACAACAAAACTTCTACAATAGTGTGTTATGATGTAAAAGAGAAAATCATGAAATCTTTAGTAAAATCATGGCTAATTAAAACAGGAGCACATGTCAAAGATACCTTTACTTCACTAAAATATTTTTTAGCCTCACTATTCCATCTTATCTTAGTATCTTTCTTTGGCATGTTTTTTATTTCTCTCATGATCTCAGCCAGGTTTGGAATGAATCTTCTCAAGAAATTGATCCTACCTGTTATCACTTAGAATTAAAACTGATATATGTAACTTTTCATCCTAGCCCGATGACAAAGGTCAGTGCTAGTCTATTTTTGTTTTAATTTTCTTCCCTTAGAGTATGAAGTTTTGAAGAGGTTTTTGAGTCAAGTTATTCTCAGCTTCCATTGGTTCCCCTCCATCCACCATTGTTTTACAGCCACATGTTATCTTATGTCAGTCACCGAGCCTTTTTGTAATTTCGCAGCGCATATACACCATTAAAGTGTTTTCGCAGCGCAATCCCAATTAGGTAGTTTCGCAACGCAATCCCGATTAGGTAGTTTCGCAGCACATCATTCAAATTTAAAATTGACAGCGCTGCGAAATCATGGATTCGTACATTTCGCAGCGAATCTTTCTCGAAATGTCAATTCCGTTAGGTGAGTCATTGGTCGTGTCTTCTCATGTCAGCTCATGTACCCCTCTTATCACATTTCACCACTCATTGCCACTATCACCACCACTAGATTTGTTGATACGCACGAATCATCATTTCCAAGAAAGACTACCGTGCATAAATCTTAATGATGGTTGTAAGTCTTGCATGAATGACAAATCTGCAAGATTACAACTTGAGAGATTTTAAACGGCAAAATTTAAAATTCAACTACAAAGATAATCAAGCGAGGCTGATAATCAAGCAAGCCTGATAATCAAGCGAGGCTGAATTCAAATAGAAGCTGAATCACAATTCCAACCGGAGCTGGTAGTCATTGTTTGCTAAGATTTGGAATAATCAATGGAGAAAAAGGAGCACAGATCTGGCAAATGTCTAAGGACTGAGCCTGAAGGCTTAGATATAACGCTGAGGAATAAAGAGGTGGAGAAAGCATTCAAAAAGGTCGGGTGCTAGAATTTTTGCAAAAATTTACAAGGAGGACACGCACAGGTAACTAAAGAATTTGCACTTAACTTCATAGGCTTGAATTCAAAAGTAGCCATGATAGAATTGCAGGTTTCGCCAGAAGTGATATCTACGGTGACAGAGATCCCGCGAGGACAAGAGCAATGGTTTAAAAATTTCAAGTTTGACATGAATCCTTGCAAGGAGTTCTTGAAGGATGAATTTGTAAATGAAGATTTAAGTAAAGCAGTGCCCAGGAGTTATGTCAAAGAATATTATGCTCATTTACTCACATGCATACAGAAATATCTGACTTGTGAAGGAAGGTATAACAAGGTTTACTCTTACCATTTTAAACTCCTTTTGCATTTCACAGGGAAGGTCTCCATAGACTTACCTTTTTATCTTTTCCATAGTTTGAGTAAGATGTGTGATAAGGTACAGCTAAGGAAAGAGGATTGTGAAACCTCTTTGTTTCATCATGGTTTGATCAAACTACTGGTTTTAGATGGGCTCCAAAAGGTAGACAGAGATTGGAATTCATTCATTTTTATGGCTGGTTTCAAAAGCCAGACTGGCCTCACTCCTCTACCTGCGCGAGATTTTACAATAGCTAAGCTCCAAACAGAAGCAAGAGCTAAAAGAGTTCCAAATTCACAAGCAAGAAAACAAGTGAAGCCACTCATCATCCAAGATCAACCTCAACAGTTAACTAAGGGAAAAGCTCATGGTAAAAATACTGTACCTGAAACAAGCACATCTGAAGTAGTCTCAAAGATAAGAACAAGAAGCCAGATGAATAAGGAAAAAGGTAAAACTATAGCAGTTGAAGAAAGTCCAGTGTCCAAGGGAAGTCTAAATGACTTATTAGAGGCTATTTATTTTGAGCAGTCTCTACCAGTTCAAATTGAGTTGATACAGTCAGAACAACAAAGCACCAAGAAATCCAAGGCCTCAAAAAGGCTTAAATTTGATGAGCCAGCTGAAGAGTTTGTTTTTAAACCTAGAAGACCTATGACAAGGAGATTCCAGCAAGTACAAGAAGCACTGCCCAGAACAGAGGAAACATGGGAAGGGACACAACATTGGCAAAAGAAGAACACAGGAAAAACAATCATTACATCTAAAGAAGACAATATAGCAGACGTGAAGAGCCAATTGAAATCAGCTAAGCATGAGATAGCCAAATTGAAGAAAGCTACTAGAAGACATGCAGTCATACAAGCAAACTATTATAGAATTAAAACTCTATGGGAAGAGAATGCATCTGTAGAAGTGGTTGATTGCAATACACAATTTCACACCTGGACAGTACCAGCAGTCAAAGAAGCCAAGCATATTAGAATGATCAATATGCAACTGAGAGCTGGGAATAAGGTTATGAAGAAACAAATTGAAGATCTGAAGGCACAGCTAAGCCAGCTTAAAGGACTTGCTAAATGAGTTTACATTTCAAGTAGAATTTTGTTTCAAAATTTTGATAAGTTTGCTTGATTTTATCTTTCTGAAGAAATCTAAATCCCCATTTGACCCTTGGAAAGTCTAAAGAAGTTTTTTGCAATCAAGCACTCGGTTAGTAAAGGTCTCAGGTTAAAAACAAGTTTTTTTTAACAACTCAGCAGTTTCGTAGCGCGCTACGAAACTGCTGAAGGTGACGATTTCAACTTAAATCAAGCAGGTTTGAAGTTGAAGCGGGAAAATTTTGAAGAACAGTTGTAAACAATGAAAACACCTGAAGTTACAACATGCCAATCAGAATAGCACAAGTGGAAATAAATGGTTTGAATCAAAAAGTGGCATTTTTTCATATCATAAGAGAATTGAAGCATGCATCAGACAGCTTGAATGCATTCTCCCTTCTGTTTTCAAAATAGTGGATGACACATCATCAAGTCAGGTTTCATAACAGTGGACAACACATCACAATGTGGCCACCGTCATATTTTGTGGGATAACAATAAAAAAACCTAACTTATGAAGATTTGAAGACCATAAAGCCGAGAAGCAAGGATAATCTCCTAATTTTTTTGGATAGTGAAGAAGGTACAGTATTCAAGGTCAACATGGAGCATTAAACACCCATCTCAGCCAAACTGAAAGAGAGCCAGATGTCAAAGAAAGGAATCATCTTAATTAAGGCCATTATGCATGTAATATGGAGTTAGAGTCATAGTTGATTTAGATCTCTAAAAAACTCCAGTCAACACTTTGTTGTATTTATTAAGTAGTTAGAGTTTAAGAGTTGTCAAGTAGTTTTCAAATTCCCCTCATGCTAGAGGAGGCATCTCGATTAGTTAAAATAAGAGCTCTATATATAGCTGAGACAACAATGTAATCAGGGTTGGAAATTTTATGAAAAGGCTTGTATTTGGCTTATGTAAGACTCAGTTTCAGTAATACATGTTTGGCTTTACTTCTTAGGATTCATGAGGGATTTTTTATGTTCAGAATATTTGATGTTGTCCTTTTCCTAATTATTGCAGTGTTATGGATGTATAATCACTCAGAATTCACTGAATGTGCTCTGACTTCCTGTATACATTTATAAACTGTGTGGTCCTATATGAGTTTATGTTCTGAATGTTTAAATGCTGAATGCCCTGACTTCCATGTAAGGTTGAGTTCATTGTTATATTGAGGTGTTGTTGACTCCATAAGCCCAATGGATAGTTGTTAAATGTGTTTCCACCATTCATATTTTTCAGAGTTGTTCTATAAGAGTTAGCCATCTTATCTTTAATCAAAATCATTAATCCATTTAGAGAGAGCCCTCTCAGGTTGAGGAGGCTAAGCCTCAGCCTAAAGATTGGTCTGAAATAGTTACTTAGAGTCAACCTGACCAACAGCCTATCAGGATCTGATTTTGAGATAACACTACCAATGAAAGACTAAATTTATTTTTTGTTCTTGGGAGGATCAATCTTCATTATGGCTTCAACTTTGTTGGTGTCTATTTTGATACCATGTTTTGAAATAATGTGACCAAGTAGCTTTCCTTCCTCTAAACCAAAAAGAGATTTTTTGGGGTTCAAGGAAATACCATATTTCCTGCATTTTTCAAAAACCTTCCTTAGGTGTAGCAGGTGATCTTCATATTTTTTGAAAATACAGTACTGTCATCCAAATAAATTATAATAAATTTATCCTTCTCATCAGCGAAAGCAATATCCATTGCTCTCTCGAAAGTGGCCCCAACATTCGTAAGGCCAAAGGGAATCTTAACATACATAAATGTTCCCCAAGGTGTTGTGAAAGTTGTTTTATGTTGATCATTAGGATGTACCAAAATTTGGTTATATATTGAAAACCATCCAGCAAATAAATTCTATTGGAACCAAGTAGATTCTATAAAATATGATCCATTTTAGGTAGAGGATATTTATCCTTGAGAGAAACTATGTTCAGATTCCTGAAATCCACATAAGCCTTATTTCTCTCGTTTTCTTCCTGGTTGGCACTAGATTTGACACCTATTTTGAAAATATTTAAGGAATAAGGATTTTGGCATCAAAAAGATTTTTAACCTCCTTTTTTGTGAAAGGTACTAAAACTGTATTTACCCTCCTTAATTTATGCTTGAAGGGTTTTTGGTCCTCTTTGATGGGGATGGTATGTTGTATTATACTTGTATCATTGCTTTTAGATCTTCATAATTACAAGCAAACACATTAGAAAACTCTTTTAATAGATCTATGTACTTATGTTTTTCTTTGAGAGGTAAGGACTTGGACAACTTTACAATCTTAAGATTTTCTTCAGTACCTATATTGCAGTCTTCAATCTCAGCTCCTACAGGTTCTATTTTTGGATTTTTAGCTACATCATTAAAAGCAAACAACTCTTATAATGGCACCAAACCTCTTGGTAACACATTGTATTTCAATTGTAGAACTTAAAGTTCTTCTGGAATGTAATCAATCTCATTTAAGACTATTTCATTTACATCATCATTTGCATAGTTATCTGCATCAATATGTACATTCTCAAACTCTTCTTTTAACTATAATTTTTTTCTATCTTCCCATCCCTACCAAAAGCTTGTTGATATCTAACATTATATGGGATGGTTGGATGATGTTTCACTTCAAGTTCATATTTTCTATTAGGATGGAAAGACATCTTACAAGTACTGGTCGAAGTAGCCAATGCATTAGTAAAGATGTTTTGACCTTTGGGAATCAGAGACAATTGATACTCTGGGAAACATTGCAGAAAATCTAAGACTACATTTCTGTAGGCCCTCAGTCTAGGGTGCTTAGCCGAGTACTCAAATTTAATTTGGTTAATGATGAGTTCAGAATCACTATGTACAGAAATCCTTTTATCTCCCAAATTCTTCAAAAGTTGCAGTCCTAAAATCAATGCTTCATATTAAACTATATTATTTTTACATTTTAAATTTAGCTTGTAGGAATGTTCCTTTGCTACACCTCTTTGTGAGTTTAAGATCTGGAAACATGCCCCTTCCCCTTCCTCACTCATAGCCCCATCAAAAACCATGTTCCAAAGGGCTTCACCCTCTTCATCTGGCTTCCCAACATCCAATTTATTTCCTTTGTTTTGCTCAATTTAGTGTCTAGGCTTGATACCTCTTTTTCTTCACATATGTCATTATACAGAATAAAGGAATCCATATCTGAATGTATAGAATACATGGGGTAATTATTTGGTTTGTCTTGGCTACTAACCATATAATTCATTACTGTTTCCCTGTATAACCTCCTTTGCTGACCAAAAACATGAACGGTGGCATATGTCATGTCCATCTACAAAGTGCCCTATAACTTTTCTCACCATGATCTTAATAGAAACATTCCATTCTTGGGAGGTATGTATGCCACTGCAACGTCCATTACCACACCCTTTGCTAGGATTTGGGCAAGAGTAGCACATAGATATTTGATGAGACCTAAACATCTTACTTTGCTAGAATTAAAATAATATAAATCTTTGTAGGGTCTTGCTATATCTAATCCTAGTTGTTCCATGATGGCTCTAGACATAAGATTGTGTGAGGCACCAGAATCAAGCATAGAATTGTGAATATTTTTTCATCAACGTTTAAACCGGTATACAAGGGTGGAAGACTACCATCTTGAGACTTCCCTTCAACTTCAAGCCCAAACAATAATTCAGGTTGGTCATTTGTTAGGTTTACTATGTCTGTTCCTTCTCCTATATTCAAAGCCTTCATAACTTGATATCTATATGCATTCTTATTAATCAATTTTGTCATATGAATAGAAATTTTCGCCCTGAATAATTCATTTTCAATACTGAAATATGTTTGATGTTTTTCTATTTCTTTGGAATTTACATCATGTTTTAGAGAAGTTTCCTTTTGAGAATCATCCTTTGCTTGGCTGGTAGAAGGGGTGTCATTCTGAATCTTCTTCAGAGGATTTCTAGCAGTCTTTTTACTTCTCAAATTGTATTGCTTGTGTACCTCCATGATAGAAATTTGGTATCCTTTCTATAATCATTTGTCTCTGTAGGGATGACTTCTGGTTGTGATAACAAAAATAGATCTTGCTCCTCCTTAGTTAAGAAAATATTGTCAATTTCGCCTTCCCCAAATAAATTTATTTGATTTTTTATGGGATCCTATGGTAACTCAGCTTCTTCATCTGCATAATTTTATTGGAATGAAGGTCTAATTTGTTGTTGATCCATTGGGCCTCGTTGTTCTCTCTGTTTAATTTGGGGTGGTGTTACCGGGAATAGTGTCCACTCAGATGCTGCTGTTCCCACTAGTACTGGTAGTTATCTTAGAAACAAACAAGTAAAGTCTACTTTCGCTTTCCTTTATGAAAATAGATAAGAGTGGAACAAAGGAGACCAACCTTAGTCTTGTGCTTGATTTCCTTGTTTGATTCCTCTCCTTCCTGATAGAGCTTTGCCGCTTCTTTTTGTCTGCCCAACTTCAAAAGAGCACCTATGGAATCACATCAACATACTACAATCGAAGAACAAAGATCTATATTCATATATAACACAGGACCAGATATGTGTTAACCATACAAATGCATATATAAGCAAACATACAAGAATATGGAGGAAAACTTGAATAGCTTTATTAAGATGAAAAGTAGCAAGAGGATTACAACCATATGTTCTGACCCAGCATCATCCTCTAGCAAGAAAGCCCTTCTTCACCTCAAGTAAAGCTTAGATCACCCAACACTATGAATTTACACCAGAAAACCAACAACACTTCTCTACAAGATATAAGATTCCAACCTCTGGATCTCTGTGATGAGGGATCCATATATAGATGATTGTAGGGGGGTGAGTCATCTTCTGGGGTCTTGATTAGTGTCTTCTCTCTGATAGTTCCTGATTCCACTTGGAGAATGATGATCTCTTACTCATCCCTAGTCGAAAACAGAGAGGCGAGTGTCAGAGGGGAAGCGTCTGGAAGGTTCCATGATCTTACACCTCGCAATTTGTCCTTGCCATTTGTCCATTCCCGACCATCACACCCTACAGATGGGCCATTCAATATGCATTGCACCCTTTACACTGGGAAGGTGATATGCATCGCACCCTCTGCACTAGGTATTCAGTATGGTCTAGCTTGACCATTTCTGAGCAGTTTTTAGTGGAGAACTTCTGGGAGATGATGTAATCAGCTGACCGTGTTCCTTTAGGCAGTGAAGCAACACTTTTAGGGACTTAGGAGCCCTTAGTTTATGGACATTTATGATCGGGGTTGAAGTGCCCAAAAATGTCTATAACAGGTGGGTTTCTCCTAAAATTAGGATTTCTAATTTCATAACCCCTCCATTTTCCCTTAGAGGAGCCTTTCCAGTTATACTTATCCTATCCATCACTCTTTCCATGGTCTTGACAAAGGTGTCCAACTTCGCATCTGATGAAGAAGAAATGGGTTCTTCCTTAATGGTGACTCTTCTCTAAACCTTTAACCTAGCTCTCTTTTCCAAGAAATTGGCTTCCACACTGACTACATTCCTTTGCATTTCCTCAAGGGTAGTAGGATTTCTCTCCCTCAGTTAGTAAGATATATCTAGATCAAAATCATCTGGAAATTTGATCAGAGCTAGTCCTGGTAGGGGTTGTATTTCATTTGGAATAGAATTGTAAATGTTATTGAATCTAGTGCAGTATTCTTGGACTATTTCACCAAGGGATCGTTTTATACTCTCATATTCAACCACAATTTGGAGAGGATTTTTATTTACTTCCCACATGTAGGTTTTAACCCCGTACAAAAATTACCTACATACGAATTCTAAAACATAGAAAATAAACAATAGTGAGAGCATAACACATAAAACAAATATACACATAGATTTTCCCCTAGATCCCAAAACCAGGACTACCCGATTAATTTTTCATTATGTTCCTTTCAATGTTACAATACATATATATACATGTTGAAGCATCCAATACCATGGACTGAAAACCATCGCACCCAAAACCATGTGCGAAAACCACGCACAAAACCATAGGTAGGTCCACTAACCTAATATAGTGTCTAAAAAAAATTTCCCCATGGCACTGCCCTGAACCCCGTAGAGGGGGGAAAACTGCCCCCCTCAAACCCCCTATACAGGGGGGGTTTCCACCGCCCTCTAACCCTTTGGTTGACTAGGGTAGCTAATCATGGAAAGAATATAACACAACCCAAAATTCTCCCACTTGTTTTCTTTCCACAGGGGGCCACAAGAGAGCTTAATCATTTATCCAGCCCTGCAATGCCCATTGTTTCTCTACACCAAGAGAAATTCTCATAGCTCACAAATTTTGTCAATGCATCTGCAATATTCTTCGAAGTGTCCACCTTTACCATCAACACCTTTTTGTCTTCTATCATATCCCTCACAAAGTGATACTAAACATCAATGTGCTTTGTCTTTGAATGGTAAGCAGGGTTCTTTTCCAAGACAATTTCACTTTGGCTATCACAGTCTATTCTTATAGTTCCCTGTACTGACCCCATACTTGAACATAATTTCTACAACCATAGTGCTTCCTTTCTTGCATGAGTGGTTGCCATGTATTCTGCCTCTATAATTGATAATGTCATTACAGATTGTTTCTTATTCATCCAATTGACTGCACATCCAAATAGGTTAAACACATACCCACTTTTAGATCTTCTCTGATCCAAATCCCCAACCCAATCTACATCAACAAAGCCATGAATATCCAAAACTCTGTCCAATCTTGGTCTTCCTTGGTAGCACAAACCATAATCACTAGTGCCACGCAAATACCTGAAGACCCGCTTCACTGTTGTCTAATGCTCCTTCCCTGGTTTTGACATAAACCTGCTCAATACTCCCACTGCATGTGAAATGTTTGGTCTAGTACAAACCATCGCATACATCAAGCTACCAACTGCACTTGCATATGGAACATGGGACATGTCCTCTTCCTCTTCTTGTGTCTTCAGACATTTTTCAGCAGATAACTTTACACCTATAGGAATAGGAACTTTCACCAGTTTATTATCCTGCATACTAAACCTCTGTAGTATTGTCTTGAAATACTTCCTCTAGTTTAACCCGAGCTTCCTCTTTGCCTGACCTCTTTTAATTTCCATGCCAAAAATATAGTTTGCAGTACCAAGATATTTCATGTCAAATTTGGAGGACAATTGGGTCTTCAAATCATGGATAATTTCTTTGTTATTTCCAACTAGAAACATATCATCCACATACAAGACCAGATAAATAAAACGATCACAAATTAATTTAAAATAAACACAATGATATGCTTTGCTTTTGGTGAAACCAAGTCCTCGTATAAATGTATCAAATTTCTAACACCACATCCTTGGTGACTCCTTTAACCCATACAAAGACTTCTTTAACTTGCATACCAGTTCTTTCTTACCCTTCAATGCAAAGCCTTCAAGTTTCTTCATGCAGATCTCTTCTTCCAAATCCCCGTGAAGAACTGTTTTCTTCACATCCATCTATTACACCTCAAAGTCAAAAGTAGCAACAACAGATAAAAGTAATCTAATAGAAGCTACCTTGGCAACAGGAGAAAAATATCACCAAAATAATTTCTCGGCACCTGGGAATAACCTTTTGCTACCAACCAATATTTTTTATTTCTCCACCTTTTCTTTCGCATTTGTCTTCTTCTTGAACACCCATTTGTTGTCAATGGGTTTCCTTCCAACCGACAACTCCACCGGATCCCAAACGTCATTTTTGTGCAAAGATTCCATTTCATCAACCATGGCTTCCTTCCAGAGTTTTCCATCCTCTGAATCTACTACTTCCTTCATAGTTGTGGGACCATCATCAGTAATAAATAAAGAAAAATTTGAATAGAAAGCAGATGGACTATACCTTTCTAGTTGCCTTCTTTCTCGAACTGATATTCTCACAACCAGAGTTTATGGCTCTTCATCTTCTGATTCCTCTTCTGTTGTAGAGTCTAATTCTTCCTCCTTAAGCTCAAACCCTATCTTCTCAGGTTCCTTTGGTTGGAATTCATGTTTAATAACATCTTTCACCTCTCTGAACACCACATCTTGGTTGTAAACAACCTTCCTTGTTATTGGGTTACAAAGCTTATAACCCTTTAAACCATCCTTATACCCAATAAAGATGCACTTTTGATATTTACTATCCAACTTTGTTCTTTTCTCCTTTGAACATGTACATATGCATCACATCCAAATACCCTCATATGTGAAAGAGAGGGTTTATTACTAGTCCATACCTCTTGTGGAGTCTTATCCTCCAACACTAATGAAGGTGATATGTTGACTAGGTAACATGTTGTCTCCACCGCCTCTGCCCATAATTCCTATCCTAACCCAAAACCACTGAGCATGATTCTTGCCCTTTCCATCAACGTCTTATTCATTCTTTTTGCAACTCCATTTTTCTCAGGTGTGTATGGAGTAGTCTTCTATTGTGCTATACCACACTTCTTACAGAATTCTTCAAATTCCTTCTTGCAAAACTCTCCACTGTTATCTGTCCTCAGCACCTTTATCTTCTTCTCTGTTTTGTTTTCCACCAGAGCCTTAAATTATTTATGTTGAGATTGCAACAAGATGATGGAGCTTAGTGAAAAGAGTCGCCTTCACTAAGTGGGCCCGCAGGCTATTTTTGGCGCAAGTCTATTTTTTAGACTATGTCTATTTTTAGACATATGGATCATGTCTATGGATTGCAGGTTGCTGTTTATGGATGATTGATCAAGTTGGGAAAAATAGATGGACTTCTATTTTTTGATGAAAGTGTGAGTGATCACAGTGTGAGTGATCAAGTCTATTTTTAGACTGGCTGTCAAAAATAGAAAAGTCAAATATTATTATCTCACAATAATATTTGGACTATAAACTTTGTCTTATTCTCTTGGAGCACTTCAGTTCGAGCTACGGATGTGGCACATGCAATTGCATGAAGGAAATACGTGGTTCTTATGGGTTAGTTGAATATTTGCATGCATGACTTCAGTTAGAACTCAAGTGAGTTGAGTTTAGTGGACTGGAGGTGCAGTTGATGGAGTTGTGTTCAGTTTAGCTTTGTTAAACTGGTTGTATTTAGTCTAACTGGCAAATAGACTAGAGATGAGTTGGGTGAATTAGTTATTAATTAATTCACAAGTTATTAACTCATAATACAACTAATGAATACATCAGTTAACTCAGTTGCATGTCAGTGCATGTTCAGTTCAGCAGGGACAGGTGTTAGAGAATCAGATTGCTATCAGTTGTGACTATAGTTGTGCACCAGATCTTGCACAAATCAGGGGATTGAGTATGCCAATGAGTTTCCCCACATTGTAGCTTGTTCTCACGTGATTTAGCCAAGGAAAGACGTGGCTGCCTTGGAATTATCACCGGTTCTTGTGCAGGTATTGAGCAGCGGAGGCAGGCAAGCAGCGAAGAGATCTGAGCTAGTGATTGATTCAGATCTGAGCTGTATTGTGTGTAACAGGTGGATGGAGATGCTTGTGATAAGTATTATGCTGTGTAATGTTACATGACTCAATCATTAATATACAGATAGTTGGGGTTTTTAGCGAGATGCTTTCCCCGTGATACATATTGTGTTAATGTGTAATGCTCTTGACGTTTTATTATTATTGATGCTGCTATATTGATGATCAACGTAGAGGAGCTTATGTATTGTGTATGTTTTCCACAATAGTACATGATCAGGATAATCTCTGTTGAACATGTGTTAAATTATTCAAAATTTCTACAACTCCATCTTCCTCGCATTGCGTCTCTTCCTCAGTTTTTTGTTCATGCTCCAGATGAGCTGGCTATGAGGAATGATCCAACAGGCATAGTTGGAGGCAACTAATTGAGATGACATTTGTTTTCATGGACTACCATGAATACTAACTCCATCCTGTGGTTGGAATGCGAAGTTTTCTTGCTTCTTGGATTCAAAGATTTCCAGCATCCTAAATCATGAGTTGAAAAAAGTCACTTCAGTTATGGGAACAGTCTTTGGAATGTCAGTTGATGTACTTGTATGTATTTTCTTTTGATTGTATATTTGTACATTGCCCTTCTGAGTACATTTAAGTTAATAAAATGACAGGTCTTTAAAAAATATGATTCCACCATTTCTCCTGGACATACTCAATTCACTGAGAATGGACCTGAGGCTATGAAAATTTCCTCTCCTTATTGTGAGCTTTGTTATTGTAATTACTTTTGAGTGCAGCTTTGGCTGTGCAATCTAACAGAAAGAGAGTATTTGCAAGTGGAGATAAGAATACTCTCGTGCACTTGCTAATGAATCCCCTGTTAACAATGACATACCGTATCCATTTGACTAAAAAAGTTCTTGATTCCTTTTGAATAATAGTTGCTTTGGCTGTCAGCCTTCTATCTAAATTTTTCCAACTTGTAATGCATAGTATGTTATAAATTTTTTGGCTTAGTGAACATATGGCCTATATAAGGCTTGTTAAGTGATGTATACTATTGAAACTTGTAACATGGGCTACTGATTGCATCTTATTCACTCAGCCACATGGTTTTTTTCTTGTGTTAAGAAACAATACAGGAGTGGATTGGTCTCATATAGACCTGCATGACAAGTTTTGCAAAAGTGCAAAGCATTCAAGAAAATGTTAGCCTTCGATTTTAAGAACAGTGCCGAAATGATGGCTTTCAAAAAAGAATTTTGATATTGCAGTTTCGCCTTCATGGGCTGATATTTGACACAGTGATTCAGCTCGTACAATTGAATTCTCATTTGTGATATTTCAATGCTTAAATATAAAATTGTCATAAGTTTCAGTAAGGTGGTGGGTGCAGATGTCAGAGCAGCAAATTTTCAGAATGTGAAAATTGAGGTGCTCATCAAAGGTTGGGGTTTCAAAAATATAACATATGCATACGAAAAACATACAGGAATGTAAAATGTTCAGTTGCATTTGAGTTTGAAATTGGTTGATATTTTCTTTTTTCCTATGGGCCAGTTCTTGCTTCCTTGCTCTCTCCTATCATGTATATAATAGTTGACTGCACTCAAACTATAATCAATATGAAACTCAAGTATTGGAACATAAAGTTACTTACTTTTCTTGTGTCTTCATTTTAACAGGTACTAGGGGCCACTCAAGCATGAAAACTATCCTCGGTCTACATACAACTGAAGGTACTGGCTCAAGAATAATTGTTACTTACCAGAACTGAACTTATCATATTCTCACTACGAATATGATCTCAGCAAGTCTCGTCATGCTTTCTTTAAGGCTCTAGTCATTGGAATCCAAACTTGATAACAAAATATTGCATCAAAAATAATGGAAGCCTGGTTATTGTCAGTACTAAACGGATATTGTGTCTGGCTGTATATGCAGGTGGACTACATACTGTGGCATAATCCTCTAAAGCTTTTGTACATGGTGGGATATGGTCCTCGCTTTCCCCAATATATTCATCACAGGGGCTCATCATTACCCTCTGTTACAAAGCATACCAATCACATAACATGCCAAGCACAAACCAATGTGGTAGCACATGTTAGTGCTCTTACTGAAGCTTATGTGAAGCACATATCAATTTGTCTCTTAGCCTTCCAGTGCTCAGAAAGCAGTTGCAAAAATACATGGGGCAGCTATGATTGTAGCTGCAAAGGTGACCTTCTGTATATTAGAGACCATGATACCTACATAAGTAAGTAGTTTTACTACATGTGCATGAATGTCTGTAGTTCTTGTCCCTACACTATCCTGAGCTTTCTAATGAAATTATTCTTTGCAACCCTGTTCAAGTGGCATGCTCTGCTTTGTAAAGTGTTGGGTACAGATGCTATGAATCATGGCTGTTGACTCGTGTAATCAACTTCCTTATAGACTCAGAACAACTGCCAAGCGCAAGGTTCTACTCCATATTGCATGGTGGGATATGGAAGGGTGCTCATAATATGGGCATTATAGTGTATTGCTAAATATCATGAAGGCACAAACTGTGCCAGCCAAATGAAGGGAGACTAACTACTATCAGACTGATTGTGAGTGTTAAGGCGGCATAGGGTAAATTGTTGCAAGCTTCAAACCGGTGCTAGATCAGCTGGTTTTTACATACGTGCATGGTTGCCACTAAAGCATGGTGAACGGTTCAGTTGGCTGTCTGCTTATCGTTCTTTATATCTCGCTAGTCACATTATGACTAGTTCAGCGCTGAAACTCAGCTTTTCGCCCCCACAAGCGAGCAAGCCACATCTAGACACTAGACCCATTCTATGTGCTTTGCAGGGACTAGCTGCTACGCAGCCGACCTTGTTATAATAGTTTCCTAATACATTGACGATTTTATCATAAATAGTTGTTATCATTTCCAAACAAATCTAATTCCTGCATTTGAAATTAAACAAAATTTTAACCATTATTTACTTATTTCACAAAATGTAAAACAATAAATGAAATAATGGGTTGTCTAAGAGAGAAATGATATACATTATATCTCTTTCTTGGAAATCACATGTCATTCATGGATTTAGTTGATTAGATGACTTATTTTCATTTATATAGTTTTCATTGTAGAAAATGATCCATGCTTCTATTCTTGCATCCTTAGAAAAATATCGATATGTTTTTACTATGCATATATTATGCCTGTGGATAAGATATTTAGATTTAAAATTTTGAAAAAATATATATAAACCGAAACATTTTTAAAATTCAAAAGAAAGAATATCAAGGAGTTTGTTAGTTACCAATTTTTTATAATAAGTGAAATATTAAAAAAATACAGAAACATAAAATTAATAATGTAATTTTTTAGTGACACCACTATAAATATTATTGTATATCATCATTTATATTGTTATAACTATAATCGTATATTTCCAATTACATCTTTATTATTATTAAAACTATTATAAAAAATAATTTTGAAAAGAGTTATATACAATATTCATGTATTTGAGTTGTAAACTTTTAACATGCTTAAATCCCTAAATTATTTAAAAATATAAATCAATTTGACATAGTTTGTTACGTCGTAAGGCATTCTGCTTTGACAAGAACTTTTCTAATTGTCATATACTATCATATCTATTGTTAGACGATTGAGAGTTCTTCCATCAGTATATCTCATTATTTCAACAAATCTTGATTTGTACAACCATGTAGTTTTAATTTGTGCAACCATTCAACTCGTGGAAGAAAAATGCACCTTGCCCCCTTTGCAATGATATAGATTTTCTATTGCGCGCATTGTGTTTGATGTGACTATGGTAAATATATCAAAATATGGTGGTGAAAATGAGTATTTACTTTTCCAATTGGTAAATTAAAGGCCTCAAAATAAATTATATACAAACAATTTCATCAAACTCGCCATGTAGCTATATTAAATATATTTATTATTCTTATGATGCCATGATGATTTGTTGAACATTAAACATTCGAAGTGGAAAATGGAGGAGCCTATCTATTTCCTTTTTGAAGTAGACTATGAATGTGCCTATCTATCTCCCCTGTGATTTCCTCAAGTAAATCGGAAAGAGAGAAGGAAAAAAAACCTTGATATAACATTAAACATAGAAAGATATAATTTATTGAAAATTCAACTTTATAAAGGAAATGTTTGGTCCACTGTCAATAAGATATATATTGGGTTATTGCAAGAAATGTTATGCTCACATTATAAAGCACTAAAATG
>APFE030081821.1:0-29781 GCA_000404065.3 Pinus taeda | reverse complement strand
AATTTTTAATTTGTTTTTTATTTTATTTTATTCTTCTTTTTCCTTTTTCTTTTTTTCTTTTCTTTTAATTTTACATGGTATGGTTAATTTTTTTTACATTTTACAGTTTTTTTTATGTCATTACTATATATTTTTTTATATTTGATTTTTTTGTCATGATATTATTTTTTATTTTTATTTTTTTTCAATATGTGAATTTTTGTTTTCTTTTGTATTTTTGTGTTTTTTTCTTTATTTATTTTTTTATTAATATTTGAATTTTTGCATTTCTATATATTTTTTATATTTGTTTTTTTTTCATGTTTTTTATGTTTTATGTTATTTTTTAATTTTTTTTTCAATATTTGATTTTTTTTTCTTTTTTATTTTTGTGCTTTTTTATTGCTTTTTTTCAATATTTGAATTTTTGTTTTCTTATGTGTCTTTCATATATATATTTTGTAAGGATCGTGTCGATATTTGTCTAGTAACCCGATCCCATTATGTGCAATTTGATAGTTGATTTTAAATTTTTCGTTATAAGGAATCAAGTCTGCCCCACAATGTGTTAATTTCATGGTTGGCCTTTAAGTTTTCATTACAATTGGTTGAGCTCACCTACATTGCATGTCAATTCAATAGTTCATTTTTAATTTTATTTTGCAATGTATCAAGCTGTCTTAGTCATAAAAAATTTCCATAATGTCATGTTTGAAATATTTTGAAAATTTAAAATTGTTTGGTTTTAATTCCATGGTTGAAAAATTGTCAAAATTTTAATGTTTTTCTAAATTGTGATATTTCTATCTTTAATGTTATGGTTGAAAATAGTTATAAATATTTTTTCTTAGCACCATGCTTAAAAATTGATTTTAAGGGTTTTCAAAGAAGTGATACTTTAAATTTAATGTCATGCTTAAAAATCGTTGGAATTTTAAGGTTTTTCAAAGACATGATATTTTATCATTAATGTCAAACATGAAATTGGAAATTTAAAGCTTTTCAGAGTCACAATATTTTATTTTTAACGTTGTTATTAAAAAATGTTGAAAATATACCTTGACAAAAAAAAAGGGACTTTATTCTGGGATCAACACTTTTCGATTTCAAAGTGTTTTTTGCACCAAACAAAATGGCTTTTATTGTTTTACTATTACTTTTAAAAAATATTGAAAATTTACTCTGAAAAAAAAAATGGTGATGCAAAATCAACACTTTTTATTTTTTGGTTGTTTTTTCATGTTTTTTTGGGATTTTTAGTCTCGAGTAACCGTTTTGAGGTAATAGTCCCCATTTGATCGGTAACTATGTTCTTAGTCTAAACTTAGGAAAAATAAAATATTAATGGGTAGTAATATAAAACTAGGTTAGAAGATTCTAAATGACAAGGATCAAGCCAAATCTAATCTTAGTCGTTGATTAGAAATGTAATCTCGGACAGTGAAGACTCAACAGTACCTAATGGGGCAAAACCAAGGTAGAGACAGAACAGTACCTAATGGGGCAAAACCAAGGTAGAGGGAGTCGCTACCTAGGTGGACTTCTAGCCAAGAAATCCAGATCAGTGTTGCAGGTGCATAGGAGATTAGAGAGTTGCAACACGACAGTTGGCAGGCGGATTTCCATGAGGGAAATCGAGACTCAGAAGGAGTCTAGCAGAGAACTTCCAAGAGGGAAGTAGAGACATAGGAGTCGAAAGGAAGAGAAATGAGATGGCCATGAATGGACTGAGAGATCAGGACAGGCTGGACGGGGCTTCCAACTTCGTCATTTGGAAGGTCAAGATCCTGTCAGTTTTAGATAGACATCGCATCAAGGCCTTCGCCTTGAGAACTGTGGCTATCCCAGTCGACCCAACTAACAATGAAAAGTATGAGGATGTGATGGCGATTGTTGATTTGGGGTAACATCGGATGTGCTCTAGCCATGAAAATTGCTGGAAAGGCTAAAGTGCATGAGATCTCCAAGACTCAAAAATGCTTTCGGCAAATTCTAACCTGTTTGGGAGATATTAAAATAATTAATGTTTTTAATGGAATTCCTAAGTCTAAACTTAGGAAAAATAAAATATTAATGGGTATTAATATAAAACTGGGTTAGAAGGTTCCAAAAGTCATGGATCAAGCCAAATCTAATTTTAGTCGTTGATTAGATATTTAATCTCGGTCGTTGAAGGACCAACGAGAAAAATATAAGAGGAGCCTTGTGTGTCAGTTGGAGAACACACCAGAGTTGCTAAGTAAAGTCGAATCAGTGATCAGCAGTGAGGGGCAGTGAGTACTGGACAGAGAGGTAGAGATAGTGCCAAGAGACTAGCGTAGAGGTAGAGAGGCAGACGCAAAAGCCAGAGGAGGCCACACAGAGCCCAACAGAGACAGCGCAGAGGCCAAAGGGCCTGCATCATCCACGCAGAGGGCAGCGGGAGTGAGGCAAAGGGTCCCAGAGGTTGCGCAGTGCCTTAGAGGGTTGACGCAGAGGGTTCTAAGGCTGACACAAAGGCCAAGAGGGTTGACACAGTGCATCAGTGTTGCTGGAGATGGTTTCATGGGGCAAGTTTTCTGAATACCTGATTCCAAATAGAAAGTTATTGCTGTCGGTTATTTTTCTCTATCAGGTGAGCCAGTTTGGTACCCAATTGTACTCAAGGATATGTTGCATAATAATAAACCCTCAGAATTGCGGCATCGGTTTTCCTGCATTAGGTTTTTCCGGGGACGAGTTGTCCAAAAATAACGGTGTCACTTGTGTGTGTTTTTTTCTTTCAGCTATTGATCTGTAGATGTTGAGACTATATTGTGTTTATTTCCTTATTTATATGTTTTAAATAACGTGTTCGAAATTAACAAGTAGAAGAAATAAACCAGAAGAATACGTACTAAATTTCTAACGGGTTAGACTTAGAAATTTCAACATGTTATCAGAGCGTGGCTGCAAATCACAGGAGAGTTGAAGGCATCAGCTAAAGCAGAGCATTTGCAGCAGAATCAGCTATACCAAGTGACAGAAGTTGATCCTTGCAGAAAGAAACAAAAGAAGAGGGCCTGCGTCATCAGTCGAGGGCCTGCGTCATCAGTCCAGGCTAGAGAAAGGCCAGCGCAAAGGCTGAGGAGGGTAGAAAGAGGCTCACGCAGAGCCATGCATAGACTAGGAGGATTGCCACAGTTGGCTGAGGGAGCATTTTTTGCCAGTGTCGGGATTGCGCAAAGCCTAAAGACTCAGTCCTTCAGTTGTTGGGGCATAGGAAGTTGTGGGCAGTTTGCGAGAGGGAAGCGGGTAGGGTATTATGGGCAGAACAATACCTAACATGGCAAAACCAAGGTAGAGGGAGTCACTACCGAGGCAGATTTCTAGCCAACGAATCTGGATCAGTGTTGCAGGTGCACAGAAGATCGAAGAGGTGCGACTTGATTGGCAAAAGGATTTCCAAAAGGGAAATCGTAACTTAGAGGGAGTCTAGCAGAGAACTTACAGGTGGGAAGTAGAGAGACTCAATAGGAGTCGAAGAGAGAACTTCCAAAGGGAAGTAGAGAGACTCGGAGGAGTCGACAAAAAAGCAAAGAGGGTGCCATGAATGAGCTGAGGGATCAGATCAAGCTGGACGAGGCATCCAATTTTGTGGTCTGGAAGGCTAGGATCCTATCCATTCTAGACAGACATCGCATCAAGGCCTTCGCCTTGAGAACAATGGCGATGCCAATTGACCCAGCTGAAAATGAAAAGTTCGAGGAGGCAATGTCCAAGGCAAAATGCAGCATCCTTGATGGGGTCAAGGATCATGTGGTCCAACATATTACCAAGAAGGATACGACAAAGGAAATGTGGGACACCTTGAAAACGTTGTACTAGCATACTTCCGTGGAGAGGAAGATCTTACTCGAGAATCAGATGAGGTCATACTAGATGCAGAAGGGGGAGCAAATAGATCACTTCCTCGGTTGGTTAAAGGAGATTCAGGACCAACTGACTTCCATAGAAGCCACACCGGATCAGGGGTTGATGGTGAGGACCACACTAAACGCAGTCTCCGAGGAGTGGGAGACATTTGTCTAGAGCATACTGGGCAGGGCGAGTCTTCTAGTTTGGGAAGAATTGTGGGCGGGCTCTTCGCCAAGAAGAGATCAAACAGCTGAGCAAGACGAGAAGTAGCAGCAAAGGAGTCCGGATCAAGAAGGAAGATGAAGAGGATGCAACTCTAGCATATGTGGGAATGCAGGAGAAGAGGAAGAAAAAGGACCTCTCCAAGGTCAAATGCTTCAACTGTGGGGAACTGGGTCATTATGCGAACCAGTGTCCGAGGAATAAGAACAAGGGAGAGGCGTCTAACTCTAAGGCAACGCCAGCGAAGGCGAAGAAGGTCGAGGAGGATGATGATTGTGTCATGAGTGCTCACGTACCTCTAGAGAAGAGGTGGGGAGACGTCGAGCTGTAGTCAGGAGGGCTACAGGTGATGAGGGGCAGGATCCTTGAGGTACCCAACCTCTTGGATTATACCTTGCTACAGGAGCCCCGAAGAGTAGTAGCAGGATTGGCAGATGTCGGTAGAGACAGATGCAAATGAAGCGACAGAGAGTGCTATAGTGAAGGAGTCCCTGGGTAGCGTGAGGCTAGCAGGCTGCAACAATGCAAAAGGCATGAAAAGTGTTGCACCAGTGGAGGATGGCACAAAGGTGTGCGACAGTGCGAGATGCAAGGAGTTGTTGCAGTAGCGTAGAGGTCAGTAGAGGGAGCACTTGTTAGCGGCAGAGAGAGCTTCAACATCGAGAGTGTTTCTAGCCTGACAGGGATGTCAGAAGTTGGGTGGATCAGTTACCTACTTCTCAGTAACTAAGTTGTAGTGCAGTAGCAATTGGTAGTAGCATGATGCAGCATGATGAGAGCGGGTTGCAATGCAGATGCAGTGTTGGGAGAAAGGACCAGCAACAACACAAATGCAGTGGGAGTTGTCGTACAGATGCAACAGTGGCAGTGACAGACCCATGGGCAACAGTACAGGATGCAGCAGTGCGGAGGATGTTGGGCGAGGAGGTTGATCCGGATTTAAACAGGAACACAACAAATTACAGAGATAACCATAAACACAAAGACGCAGACGAAATAATAATTCATTTCATTAATGTAAAATACTGAGATATGCTTACAAACATAAAATGGAAATAAACAGCTAAGGCAATGGTAGCTTATCTTTGAGAAGAGATGTGGTGGCTACATGTCTATGAACTATGTTACAATGAGGCTCGAAGGCCTATTTATTATTGAGAAACAATGGAAAACCCTAAACATCCAAAAACCTAACCATAGAAGATGAAACGCCAAATTGTGGGTCCCGTTTAGGTAAATTGGTACATCAACTTCCCGGGGTCGTAACCTTGGCATATAATCTTTGTTTGACGCATACAATATCTCGTTAGAAAGATCTACCCGAGAACTACAAAACGGCTCCGAAAGTTCATGAACCGAAAAACTGCTAAAAATAGTAAACTGTGCTACAATTAAGGAAACTGAAAAGCTAAAAGAAACAATGGTGGGGGCCCAAGTGGACTTCGCGGGTGGCCACCAATATCCACCTGGATTAGAGGCCTAGCATTATCACAGGCACTGGTGCCGTATAATCAGAGTGATACTCAGTGTGGAGTATTACTAGATCATAGTCCTCGCTAAGAGGGAGTGTTGATTTGGGGTAGCATCGAATGTGCTCTATCCATGAAAATTGGTGGAGAGGCTAAATAACATGAGATCTCCAAGACCCAGAAATGGTTTCAGCAAATTCTAACCAGTTTGGGTGTAATATTCCTAATTAGCCATGGCTAATTCGAATATTCGATTTTGCCCAATTTTTGCCTTCTATAGTTATTTATAAATAAAAAAGTGAGGACGGGGGACATAACTCACTTTAGGAATAAAAAATCACTTCCTAGTAGCACAACGTTGTGACTTAAGGAGGAATCAAGGGGGCCAAAGGGGGACGCAGAAACCATGCAGACACATGGAGGGACTGCGCAGGAGGGAAGAACACATGGCAAGAGGGGAATCACGCAGGAGGAGATGAGCCTAGGGATTGTGAGAGGCAGAGGCTATAAAATAGAGAAGAGCCCCCTCATTTTGGATCATTCAGTTATGTGCATTTTGAGCTAATCGTTTCGACTTCTGAGCACGCTGGCTATTTAGCTAGTCTGCAGCACTGTTTAGTGCATTGAGTGTCTCCGTTCGGAGATCTCACCCTTAGCCTCGAGGGACTTCGAGTGCTTGCTCGGGCAAGGTATTTCTATTGGTATTTCAGCAGTAGTTTTATCAGCATTTCAGCAGCAGTTTCATCAGTGTTTTGGAGGACTGCGCAACACTTGGAGATGGACGCAGTTCTTTTTGGTTGTAGTGCTAGATTAGGGTTTTGCATGTAGATTTATGCTGGGTGATTGAGTACGGGTCTAGCTCTTGCCTCATTAGAGGATTTTTGCCAGGGTTTCAGGCAGTGTTTCAGGCAAAGTTTAGAGGGTTTTTCTTCAGTGGCAGCGCAGGGCATTGAGGAACTGCATACAACCCCAAGGGGGTGTTTTTCGGGGGTCGACCATTCCAGGAAATCTTTCTGGGTTTTTCTGGGTTTCTTGAGTAGAGCCCAAGTCCAGAGTTTCAACTTTTTCCGAGGAGAGAACAACCCCAAATCATCATTTGTTTTATAGCAGCAGCAACAGCACAACAACAACATCCACACAGAGAGGCCATTCTTTGTCATTCTGAGAATATTTCTTCACTTGCCTTGTGCAAGTAGAGGTGCCATCTTTCTGATCACCTCCTGTACTCATCTTATTGCTCAGTATAATAAAATGGCTTAACATTTTACGCTGCATTTCTTGAGTATCTGCTTATATTTCCTGTATTTCATTATTATATTTTGTACCACAGTTATTTTGTCACTTTTGGGTCATTATATCATTGGCACGTATTTGGTTGGAGTTTTGCTAGGGTTTGAGGAATATTCTGGGTTAGGGATATTACATTGGGAGATATTAAAATAATTAATATTTTTAATAGAGTTCCTAAGTTTAAACTTAGGAAAAATAAAATATTAATGGGTATTAATATAAAACCAGGTTAGAAGGTTCCAAAAGTCATGGATCAAGCCAAATCTAATCTTAGCCGTTGATTAGAGATTTAATCTCGACCATTGAAGGACCAACAGGAAAAGTATAAGAGGAGGCTTGAGGGTCAGTTGGAGAACACACCATAGTTGCTAAGTAAAGCCAAATAAGTGATCAGCAGTGAGGGGCAGTGAGAATTAGACAGAGAGGCAGAGATAGTGCCAAGAGACTAGCACAGAGGTAGAGAGGTAGATGCAGAAGCCAGAGCAGGCCACGCAAAGGCTAGAGGGCCTGTGTCATCCACGCAGATGGTAGCGGGAGTGACACAGAGGGTCCCAAAGGCTGCGTAGTGCCTCAGAGGGTTGACGCAAAGGGTTCTGAAGCTAAAGCAGAGGCCACGAGGGCTGACGCAGTGCTTCAGTGTTGCTGGAGAGAGTTTCATGGGGCAGGTTTTCTGAATACCTGCTTCCGAATAGAGAGGTATTACTGTCGGTTATTTTTCTCTGTCGGATGAGCCAGTTTGGCACCCAATTGTACTCAAGGATATGCTGCATAAAAATAAACCCTCAAAATTGTTGCACCGGTTTTCTTGCATTGGGTTTTTCCCGGGACGAGTTGTCCAAAAATAATGGTGTCACTTATGTGTTTGTTTTCTTTTAGCTGTTGATTTGTAGATGTTGAAACTATATTGTGTTTATTTTGTTATTTATATGTTTTAAATAACTTGTTCGAAATTAATAAGTATAAGAAATAAACCAGAAGAATATAGATTAAATTTCTAACAGGTTAAGACTTAGAAATTTCAACAGCGATGAGGGGCAGGATCCTTGAGGTACCCAAACTCTTAGATCATACCTGTCTACAGGAGCCCCGAAGTGAGAGTAGTAGGATGGCAGATGTTGGTAGAAACGAATGCGGATGAAGCGACATAGAGTGCTAGAGGTGCAGTAGTCCCTTGCAGCGTAGAGAGGCTTGCAGCAGCGCGAAAGGTACAGAGGAGGTAGAAGTAGTGCAGGATGGCACAGAGAGGTTTGCAGTAGTGCGAGAGGCACAGAGTTGTTGCAACATCGTGGAGGCAACAGAGGGAGCACAATATAGCGGCAGAAAGAGCTTCAACAACGAGAGGGTTTTCTAGCCTGACAGGGATGTCAATAGTTGGGTGGATCAGTTACTTACTTCTCAGTAACTGAGTTGTAGTGCAGTAGCAGTAGCAGTAGCACGATGCAACATGATAAGAGAGAACCGCAATGCAGATGCAGTGTTGGGAGAAAGGATCAGCAGCAGCACGGATGCAGAGGGAGTTGTCATACAGATGTATCAGTGACAGTGGTTGAGCCATGGGCAACAATATAAAATGTAGCAGTGCAGAGGATGTTCGGCGAGGAGGCCTAACATCAGCATAGGTACCGGTGCCATATAATTAGGGTGATGCTCAGTGGTGGAGTATTACTCGAGCACAGTCCTCACTAAGAGGGAGTGTTGATTTGGGGTAGCATTGGATGTCCTCTAGCCATGAAAATTGGTGAAAAGGATAAAGCACATGAGATCTCCAAGACCCATAGATGGTTTGGGCAGATTCTACCCAATTAAGGAGATATTAAAATAATTAATATTTTTAATGGAGTTCCTAACTCTAAACTTAGGAAAAATAAAATATTAATGGGTATTATTATAAAACTAGGTTAGAAGATTCTAAATGACATGGATCAAGCCAAATCTAATCTTAACCGATGATTAGAGATGTAATCTCGACCGTTGAAGACTCAACAGAAAAAATATAAGAGAAGGCTTTAGAGTCAGTTGGCGATACACCAGAGTGATCAGTCATTCGATTTTCTAGAGCGGGGCTTGCTAAGAGAAATCGAATCAGTGATCAGTTTGCAGCAAGGGGCAGTGAGTACAAGGTAGAGAGGCAGAGATAGTATAGGAAGACCAGTGCAAATGCATAGAGGCACACACAGAGCCAAAGGGAGCCATGCAGAGGCCAACAGAGACTGCGCAGAGGCCAGAAGGACCTGCGTCATCCACGCAAAGGCTACAGAAGTGACGCAGAGGGCCAGAGAGGCTACGTAGAGCCTCAGAAGGCTGACGCAGAGAAATTCAGGCTGATGCAGAGGCCAAGAGCACTGACGTAGAGCTTCAGATTGTGTTGGAGAGGGTTTCGTGGTGTAGACTTTCAGAATATCTTCTTCCAAAAAGAGTTATTACTGCCGTATTTTTTTATCTGTGTCGAGTGAACCAATTTGGCACCCAGTGTACTCATTAAAGATGTGTAATAATAAAAATTCTCAGAACTGTTGCACCGATTTTCCCAAGTTGGGTTTTCCTGGGGACGATTGTCCAAAAATAACGGTGTCACTTGTGTGTTTTTCTATTTCTTTCAGTTGTTGATCAGTAAATGGTTGAGACTGTATTGTGTTTATTTCAGTGTTTATATGGTTAAATAACTTGTTAGTAATTAAACAAGTAGGTGAAATAAACTAGAGAAAACAGATAAAATTCCTAACGGGTAATACGTAGAAATTTCAACAAATTGCACATTTGCTACAAATTTTTTCTTAATACAAGTTGTCTCCCAGTTATTGTGAAAAAAATGTTATTCCCAATGGTTAGAACTACACAAGTAACATGAACTATGAAAACTTAACAGAACTCACCCAAGCTTTTAAGTAGGCAAAACAAAGAACCATCTGCCTGGTGTCCAATAAGGTGACCAAGGTACGTTGAAGGTGCTTCCTTGTAATTCTTGATTTCAGGAGTGACGGGCCATAAAATATTCAACATGTGGCCCTCCTCAACTGGAATAGTTTTCACCAGAATCTACAAGAGCACAAATACACTAGAAAAAATCAGATATCATATGTCTATGCATGACAATTCTCTAAGATGATGCCATATTCTACAAGAATACAAATACACTAGAAAAAATCAGACGTCATACATCTATGCATGAAAATAGTCAACGATGATTTCATATCATAGGTGAAAGTTTGTAAGCTAAAATTAGCAATTCAGCTCTATATCAAGCATAGAATAAAAGTGCCTGGTTGTATGCCAACAAAAGTTCTTCGCTATTACTAGCTGTAATAAGGGCAATTGTACCTGTAAATGCTCAGAGCGACAAGGCTGACCCACAAAATAAGGACAATTCCGTTCAATATTCTTAACTGCATTAAATTTAGATTCCACCATCTTTTGAAGGTCTTCAATATTTTCTGAAAAAATCCACATATTAAAATTTCAGATGTTGAAAGGTTAGCTCCAATGACAAGGATCCCAATTTCAGTATCAACCACATCTTATAAGTTTATAACTAACCTCAGAAACATCTTAGAATACCTAAGGGTAAAGACTTGATATACTATTTGTTGTTCAGTAATGTAATATAAGATACATTTTCCAAGGAAAATGAAGTTATGCATTTTATGCAAGAAAAAATAATCACCTTTTCCATAGATTACAAGGTGCATAAGATTTGAAGAATAGTGGCTTTCATAGAACTTAATCAGCTCCTCTCTCGTATCCAAACCTCTTTCTTTAGGATGCACATCCAAGGTATCCAAATTCCCTGAATAATTTTCAAATCCAATCAAAAAACATAAAAACTACAAACCGTAGATAGTAAGTACAACCTTCCTGCGACATCCTCTTTTAACAAAAAAAAATTCAAACAAGAACAAGGAAAGCAATGACAGACCTAATGTGGATGATTGCAAATAAGTGGCAATGAAAACTTTGAAGCACATATCAAATATGAAAATAAGGATATGCCACGTAAGTGGTATGTTTGTATTAACTAAACAATCACATGAATCATGAACAATGGCAACATGCATTTGAAAAAAAAAATTGCTGGTGCACATTTACAAAAAGAAAGACGACTGGACTCTAATGAAAAATTAGAAAATATATATATTATATATTAAATGTAAGTATAGCCTATCCTTGTGCAAATATTCGGAGACAAGATATATGAACAGTATTAACAAAATTGTATTTCATCGATTACAAATAGCAACAGTATAAACAAAACTGTATTTCATTAATTATGGCATATTTGTCAGAGCAACATCTGTTACAGATTCACATTATGATCTGATTCCAACCAGCTTAATATTAAAAACATGAAGTTTAAAACAGATCTAAATTATACTTCTATATATTCTATCACTACAAGGAAATTAAAATCAGTATGTATAATTTATTCGCTGGAATTAAAACACTTTTATTTAGCTTTCTCGCAGTCTTTGACTCTTCCCTATGTACAGGGAGAAATCCAGCTCTGAGAGAAAGTTTTTCTATTTTAACTAGCATTTGGGAAAAAATTAATATGTAAGAAAAAGACACAAAAAGCTATTAAAGGGAGTTCTGCTTCCTTTCTAGTTCCTGCATCATGTAGACAGTTACAAATGAGCATTAGTTTCCACGGGTAACAATAACCTTGTTGGAAATAACACTGAAAGGGGGGGGTGAATCAGTATTAGCAAATCAAACACTCTTTCATTTTCATACTCTGATTCATATACGCTACTTCAATTAAGGAAACCCGCGTGTATACGCAACTGTGTCTAATGCAACTAGCGTATATCCAGTAAACTTATGATTCAGTTAGTTGATCTTAAATGAGTACATCAGAACATTATTAAGCATGTAGACAGTAAACAGGTGCAGTAAAACATAACAGATCATCACACATAAGAAGCACACATGAACACCATGATATAAGGTGGAAACCCAATGTGGGTGAAAACCTCCTGATGCAATTCATCTCTATCTTCCTTTAATAAAAAACTTTTTTTTACAATATTTCTGTACTGGAGCAGTCTTATACCAATACGCAGGCTTCTACCTGCAGAAGACTACAACCTTATCTCATTTTCCAATTTCTACTGGAAGGGAGCTACAACCCCCTTAGCTCTTGTACTAGCCGATCCATTTACTACTACGTAGGCGCCGGCCTACTGAAGGCTCCAACCTTCACTCATTTTTAGCTGCTACTGGAAGGGAGCTCCAACCCCCTGGCTCTTGTATCGGCCGATATGTTTACCAGTATGTAGGCGCCGACCTACTGAAGGCTACGATCTTCTTTCTTCCTCCAGGGATCACGTTTCATAAATTTTCATACTAGATACTCTTGAAGCACAACACCATTATCTGAAGGCCACATTTCATCCAATTTTCATACTAGACCCATCAACAACATTGAAGCACAAAATTAATCATCACTGCAATAGACCCATCAACTACACTTGCATCATCAATCTCTAAATCACTCAATACTAAAACACTGAAACCCTGTCAACAACACAGTCACCAGAACACAGAACAAACAACAAAACTCTGCAACAATAATTAAATCCAACAACAACTTCAAATATCATATCTCATAATGTATACGCTACTATGATGAACTAAACTGGCATACATACGCGCTTTTATCAAAGCCAACCGGCATACAGATCTGCAAATATTTATCATAACTTTGCTGTCATTCTAGACATCAGTCATACCCAGATCATAACATTCATACGATAAAACATGCGTCAATAATTCAGATCTAGTCTATCCATAATCAAACCATATAATGATAAACATTCCAAGCCTAAGATCCCGATCCATCGTTCATCATCATCCACATGAGTGCATCCTTGGTTCAGATCAAGCAAAGCCTCACAAACCCATAACCAACTTATCAAATCTTCATCACTTCCTTGCTCTTTCCTTGGCCTAATGGTCTTCTCCTTATATAGGTTTAGGCTTCTCTCAATACCATGGTCCAAAACCATGTAGAACCAATACCTTGGACCCAATACCTGGGGTCAACACTTCGGAACAAATACCATGGACCAATACCAAAATACCATGGACCAAAACTTAGTTTTCCGACATGTACACGCCTTTCCTTTTGTGAACTTGCGTGTGTACGTATACGCGCCTTTTGTTCTGCTCCTCCGCGTGTATACGCACTTTCATCAAGGTTAACCTGCGTATACCTCTCTCTTGACTTGTTGTACTATGATCTGTCATCTGATTGAGTTGCCACTACCTGTATCATACCTCTGAGTGAGTTGCCATCAAGGACAACACCTATATCATAATGCCAACAATCTCCCCGTTTGGACTTGATGGCAACCACCACACCAAGTCACTCTCCCCCTTTGACATCAAGGGCAAAGGGCAAACCAAGATATTCTCTTCTTTGATATACATTTCGTTGTCCATGCTCCCCCTGAGTACATGTTGAAGTTTCTGATTGAGCTCCCCCTTTGTACATGCCAAGATGTACCAATCCGTCCATGCTCCCCCTGAGCACATGCAAGGTCTACAAAAGCATAACATGACTCTATACATACATTGCCAATGACCTTCCTAAAGACTCATACATACATCAATCTCCCAAACAAGTGGGGATACACCATTGTTGACTTAAACACAAGAACCATTACATCATCCATCCCATGCATAGTGGGGTAACAAGATACATCATATGACTCACAAAGACCAAGGACCTAAACAAGACCATGACAGTTATCAACAGCTGTCATACACTATATGATCTGCACTATAAGCATCTTAACCTGCAATCCATTCTCTTGGTCAATCAACAATCAGTAGTAAGATATGTCAATAAGCATCATCACCAACGACTTCTAACCATAATGCCAACAATGCATTATTCAAAGCATATGCTCCCCCTGAGCCTGTGCCAACCATCATATACTATGACAAAACCATTTCCTAAGTCTGTTCCGCTGCTTTTCTTCATAATTCCATATACGCGATTGTGCAGCCTCTAACTCGCGTATATACGCGACTTGTCTTCATGATACCTGCGTATGAGATTTAGAACACTGATGTTCCACACTTTCGGCTTCCTCTAAGTCTGTCATGTCTGTGTACTCTGCTCAGCCACATCTTTCTGGCTGTACTTCCTTTTTCTTCCATATCTTCAACTGTGATGATGTTTTCTCCTTTTGGTATGGTGCCCACAATCTTCTCCTGCATTCCTTTGCTATATGTCCAAGCTTGTTACATGCATAACATCTTACATGTTTCATATTCGTCCTAAAATAGTCAATGGCTTTGTGACCAAACATATTTCAAGCAAAACAATATCCCTTAAAGTACCTCGAACGTGATGATCTTTATGTGTGACAGTCTTGAACCATTATACTTCTGCATCTGGCTGCAACATGTCCAAGATTATGACATACATAAATTCGACATTATTCATTGGAGGAAATAATCGTCTATCACTTCCACAGTTAGGAGCAAAAGATTTTCTTTGAGGAATTTCTTTCCTTCGCTGTTGATGGGGTTGTCCTCTCATCTCCTTGTTGATCATTTTAGATTTCTCATTAGAGTTCCTTGCCTCACCTTGTGATCTAGATTCACCTTCAACAGATTCATTAAAACCAAGACCAGTTCTGATAGTAGGCGACCTTTGACTACTAAGAATATCATCCAAAATCTTAGTACTATCTTGAAATCGTAATAGTTTATCCTTTTCTTCTAATTTACCTTTCAAAATATTTACCTCAACCTGATGTTGTTCTTCCTTTTCCAAACATTGCTTCTTCAAAATTTTCTCAGACTTTCTTCCTTCTTCTATTTGTTGCCTTAGTTTGAGAATCTCCTTTTCTTGTTCTTCGTTCAGTTCCTGCAGCATTTGATGAACTCTGAAGGCACATTCCAACTGAGCTTTTAAGCTGATAATTTCTTCTTTAAGGGTACTCTCCCTTTTGCTAGGTAGATCTTGTTGATCTATGATTTTATCTGATGCTTCATTTGCTTGTCCATCTTCAATCTGAGGTGATTCAGGATCTGAAAACTTGCTTCCATTCAACGGCAGGCTCTCATTGTTCCTTTGAGTTGTCTTCTTCTTTTGACGCACTTTCTTTCCCATTGTTCTACGGATCTCCTTCAAGCGATCAAGCTTCTACCAAAGGACCTGCTCTGATACCAGTTGTTGGAAATAATACTGAGAGGGGGGGGGGGTGAATCAGTATTAGCAAATCAAACACTTTTTCATTTTCATACTCTGATTCATATACGCTACTTCAGTTAAGGAAACCCGCGTGTATAGGCAACTGTGTCTAATGCAACTAGCGTATATCCAGTAAACTTATGATTCAGTTAGTTGATCTTAAATGAGTACATCAGAACATTATTAAGCATGTAGACAATAAACAGGTGCAGTAAAACATAACAGATCATCACACATAAGAAGCACACATGAACACCATGATATAAGGTGGAAACCCAATGTGGGTGAAAACCAGCTGCTGCAATTCATCTCTATCTTCCTTTAATAAGAAACTTCTTTTTACAATATTTCTATACTGGAGCAGTCTTATACCAGTACGCAAACTTCTACCTGCAGAAGGCTACAACCTTCTCTCGTTTTCCAGTTTCTACTGGAAGGGAGCTACAACCCGCTTAGCTCTTGTACTAGCCGATCCATTTACTAGTACGTAGGTGCTGGCCTACTGAAGGCTCCAACCTTCACTCGTTTTCATCTACTACTGGAAGGGAGCTCCAACCCCCTGGCTCTTGTACTAGCCGATATGTTTACCAGTACGTAGGCGCCGACCTATTGAAGGCTACAATCTTCTTTCTTCCTCCAGGGACCACGTTTCATAAATTTTCATACTAGATACTCTTGAAGCACAACACCATAATCTGAAGGCCACGTTTCATCCAATTTTCATACTAGACCCATCAACAACATTGAAGCACAAAAATTAATCATCACTGCAATAAACCCATCAACTACACCTGCATCATCAATCTCTAAATCACCCAATACTAAAACACTGAAACCCTGTCAACAACATAGTCACCAGAACACAGAACAGACAACAGAACTCTGCAACAATAACCAGATCCAACTGCAACTTCGAATATCATATCTCATAATGTATACGCTACTATGATGAACCAAACCGGGGTACATACGCGCTTTTACCAAAGCCAACCCGCGTACAGATCTGCAAATATTTACTCATAACTTTGTTGTTGTTCCAGACATCAGCCATACCCAGATCATAACATTCATATGATAAAACATGCATCAATAATTCATATCTAGTCTATCCATAATCAAACCATTTAATGATAAACATTCCAAGCCTTAAGATCCCGATCCATCGTTCATCATCATCCACATGAGTGCATCCTTGGTTCAGATCAAGCAAAACCTCACAAACCCATAACCAGCTTATCAGATCTTCATCACTTCCTTGCTCTTTCCTTGGCATAACGGTCTTCTCCTTATATAGGTTTAGGCTTCTCCCAATACCATGGTCCAAAACCATGTAGAACCAGTACCTTGGACCCAATACCTAGGGTCAACACTTTGGACCAAATACCATGGACCAATACCAAAATACCATAGACCAAATACCACGGACCAAAACTTAGTTTTCCGACATGTATGTGCCTTTCATTCTGTGAACCTACGTGTGTACGTATATGCACCTTTTGTTCTACTCATCCGTGTGTATACGCACTTTCATCAAGGTTAACCTGCGTATACCTCTCTCTTGACCTGCTGTACTATGATCTGTCATCTGATTGAGTTGCCACTACCTGTATCATACCTCTGAGTGAGTTGCCATCAAGGACAACACCTATATCATAATGCCAACAAATCTTCACGAGCTCGTAACTGAAGTGCAGCCTTGCAAACCTTTTTGGCAGCATTGCTCAACAATTCAATTTGGAGCCACACTATCTAATGATAGAGGTTGAGTATCTTGACCATAACTCTTTGTTCACAAGTCCATTTTCTAGTTCTTTACAGCACTACCAAACTGAATGAGAATTCTAAAGAACTGTGTTAAGTTTGATTTTCATTTCCTGTTGCTTTTTAGCCAAGTTAGTGTAAAACCTATTTTAGAAAAACGTTTCTAGCTTTTCTTTTTCTCACACACATCTAATGTTTGTGCATGCCTTTTTCTCAAACTATGGCACCCACACCCATTTAAATTGAACATTACATTTCGTAACACTCCCAATTAAAGACCCTTATATATTATACACCAAGCATCCTCCTAGACTTTCGAAACTCGACCTTTCATTATGCCTTATTTCATTTCTGCAATATAATATTACAATCTCTGTTTCTGATAAGGTTGTATTTTGTCTATTTTTCACTCTCTTCACCCTAAGCTCCCCAATCTCCATGCAAACTTGGTCATCCTCCATGAAATACAAGGGCACCATCCTAGCCTTCAAACCATCCTCCAGCCCCATTAGAACCCACATACCCTCCCACAGCCGCAGCTTGACCCCCTGCCCTGAATGGACACCATCATCTTCTTTTCCCTCCATACACACCATCCTATCTTCCTTTCCCTCCATGGACTCTACACCATCTTCCTTAGCCTCCCTTGACCTTGAAAGGGGATTAAAATGCCTTGTTACCACTCAAGCTCTCATTCAATCTCAGGGAAGTGACACCAATTCATTCTTCATGAGTTTTGGAGAAAAATAGAGCACAAGAGGAGCTGAGCTGAAGAGAATGGAAGCAGTTCGCACGGCTAAGGAGAAATATAGCAGTCCACACAGCAGCTAAAAGAGGCCACGAATCCCAACGAGCTGGCACAAAAATTAAGGCAAGGTACAACATGAATTTTGAGGAGCTGTGTAGCATTTATTGCACAGTAGGCAGCACAAATTTCGAGGGCCATTCAGCATGAATTTCTGAGCAAACTGGGCATGGTTTCCAAGGAAGCTTAGGCACAAAAATCAAGGAGCTGAGGCAGCTTGAGTTTTCAGGAAATCTGGGCATGATTTCCAAGGGAGATAAGTTGTATTTATTGTTGATTTGACTGCTGTAATAAATTCTTTAAAAAAATAAAAATTCCTCCTCTCTCTCACTGGTTTTCCCTTGGGGGTTTTTCCAAGATCATTTGACCAAAAACAACTGTGTCAATTTTTTGTGTGCATGCTTGTGTTTTATCTCAGCAAAAACGAAAAAGTAGAAGCAAATTTTGTGTTTCAATTTGTGAAAATATTCATATTTATAACAACAGCATATTAAATGTGGGCTGGGCATTAAACATGATGAGTAATCACTAAACTTGAAATCAGGGTGAGTCTACACACCAAATTTCTACATGGTGTCAGAGCGAAATGGAGGAAAGTGTTGAGACAGTGAACAAACAAATAAACAAAAACCAACAATACACAAAGACAAGTGTTGAAACGGAGCAACGTTTACCTTTGTTCAGAGTTGGATGTTTGTGTTGGGTTGAGCGTGTCAAATGGTTATTGGTTTAAGGGTTGAGGACACGCTGAATGGGGGTGAAAATTTTAGTCCATGGAGGGAGAGGAATGTTTAGGTGCTTGAAGAATTTGAGTTGTGGAACATTGTTGAGAAGGCAGTGACATTACCCATTGATCTAGTACAACTGGTTGATTTCAACAAGCAGAATGTCAAGGCAAAGAGGTTTCTCCTAGATGCCATAAAAGATCACCTCATTCCCAATGTGAAAATTCTATTGCGGTTAAACTGGTAATTATTCTTCTATCTTTTAAATGATTTGTCCTAGCAAAATAATTTATTGCAAATATTGAATAAAAACACTACTGCAATATTCACCAAATTAATAAACCACAAGAACTGAGGAAACCACACACATAAAATCGTCCAAAATTTTTGGACAAATTGTCTCTGGAAAAACCCCAAAGTGAGGAAACCTGGTTCTGCAGATGACTGTTTTATTATTCTTCAGCAATTCTGTAATTGAGAATTATATAAACTGCTTGCTTAGAAAGGCAAAGTTCTGACAAATAATTTTCTTCACTTCTATTGACCAAATTGAACATCTGCAAATAAACTCAGCCTCCAACTGGAAATTCACACTGCCCTCTAATAATTCGCACTAGCACACTAGAAATGCACACTGGCCTTCCCGACAAATCACACTACCTCCGGGAAATTGATCCTGCAAGATAAACTGCCTCCAACAACTTGCACAAACAATTTGCAATGCCTCCAACAATTCAATCTGGCAACTGGCAACATGAATTGGTTGTTTGGCAATTCGCAATGGTAAACTGGAAACTTGCACTGGCTAATTCAGCCTCCTTTTGTCTCTCAGAAACTGGAAATCATTGTGAAGAAATCTCTCCAGCAAATCTCCTCAATCATTGTTGAAACCCTCACTCGTGTCAAACCCCACACTATCACTGCGCCCTTGCTCATTCGCTATGAGCTCCAAGATGACCATCAACTTCCTATTATAGACTCTCATTGAGAAATCAAAGGCCAAGATCTAATCCCAATCGATGGCTATGATCATCTTGACTCCATCAAGTCACTTCGCTAGAAGTCACTAGAGATAAATTGACTTGTCTTAATTAATACTGATTAATTAACCTATTTTCCTAAGTTAAACTTAGGAAAATAATTAAAAACTAGTTGATAATCCAATTAAGACATTTTGCCTTAGAAGAATAAAATGGGCTTGGAGATAATTAATTAATTTTTGCTTGTAGCCTCATTGACATCTCCTAAGACTAGAACACTTGTCTGAGCTACACAATCAAATACTCCCTCTTAATGAGGAAGGTGTTCTGCACAACACCCAACTTATGTCTGAATAAGATAAATCTTGCCTTACCCAAGGCCTTCGTCAAGATGTCTGCTACTTGCTAATATGTAGGTATATATTGTCGATGAAATGCCCCACACTATACACAACCCCTAATGGAATTATATTTGATGTCTATATGCTTTACCCTGTCATGAAACACAGGATTCTCAGAGAGTGATGTAACTCTAATTGTCGCAGTGTATTATTGTCATCTCTGCCTTCTTACCAAACAAGGATACTAACAACTTCTAAAGCCAAATAGCCTCGCATGTTGCCATGCTTGTTGCTATATACTATTCTTCCATAGAGCTCAATGCCACGAACTTTTGCTTCCTATTGTTCCAAGAGACAACTACCAGTTGATTTTGGGTAGCATCGGATGTGCAATAAGCCTCAACTTTTGCGGGGAGGCTTAGGCACATGTATTCCAAAGAACCCCGAAAGAATTTTGGGAAATTCCACCCAGAAGTGATTTTATTAAAATAATTAATATTTTTAATGGGGTTCCTAAGTCTAAACTTAGGAAAATTAAAATATTAATGGGTATTAATATAATCTGGGATGAAACTTCTAGAAAAGGACACAGATCAAGCCAAAACGATCTGAGCCTTTGATTATTATTTAATCTAGGTCGTTGGTTGTTCGACACGAAGATATAAGAAGGGGCTTGGGGGTCATTTGGAAAACACACTGAGAGATCAAGGAAATCAATTTTTCTAAAGTGAGAAGTTCTCACGAGGAAAAATTGATTGAGGAGATTTCTTGTAGCAAAGGAGCAGTGAGAATTCGGAAGAAGGAATTTCCGAAGAGTACCAGGTAGAAGGAGAATAGAAATACGTCCAGAGGGAGGCTAATGCTGGCTCACGTAGTGCTGACGTAGAGGCAACGCAGTCCTTGACGGGAAGTCAAATTTCCTGCTAAGGGAAGTCGAAATTCAATTGCCGGAAGTCGGGATATGAGTCCGGGAGGCAGAAGTTCGATTTTCTCACCCAGCAGAGGATCTGGAAGAGGGGCAGTGTAATACCTAGGAGGGGTGATGCAAGAACTGTCGAGAGAGACACAGTTATGCGTAGAGACCACGCAGAGGGTGACGTAGAGCCTCCAATTCAGCAAGATCAATCATTGATTCTCCAGTGACAGGGTGAGATCATTTTACCAATATTTTGTTCAATATTCTCTCTGTATCGGATTGCTAGTTGAGCATCCTAGAACTGTACTCAGATTTTCTCCTAGATAATAATAAAACCCTCAAAGTTGTTGCACCGATTTTCTTGCATTGGGTTTTTCCAGGGCCTATTGTCCAAAAATAACTATCATTGTGATTGTATGTGTGCCAACATTTTACTTACATTTACTTTCTGAAATGTTTTAATTGTGAACGCTGCAGTAGAATATGTTTCGATATTTTCCGTAAGAGTACAATAGATAACTTATTTCTGAGGTAATAAGTAGAAGAAATAATATTAATCACTGCAGTAGGATTTCTATTTAGAATTTTTCACATGGTATCAGAGTTGTTGATGTGAAACAGGGAAGAGTAGATCTAGCACTGAAGCAAGGGCCAACTAGCTGCAACAAGCAGCAATTCGAATCCCCTGAGGGATTGCGTAGCTCTATCCAGGAGAGCTATATTTTCGTGGGTGTCTCTCTGAGTGAGACGACAGAGAGTTTAGACTGCCAAATCGAAAATTTGCCGAGGAAGAAGGAACCACATAGAGCTTCAGCGCAGAGCTAGAGGGATGCAACTTTTTGCAAGCCGAGTGTTGGGCAAAAAAGCTATCGGAAGGAAGAAGAAGATCGCATAGTGAGGGAATACTTCCTTAGTGATCTCTTGCCAAGGAAATAAATATTTCTCATTTGCTGAGCAGCAGAGGAGCAGCAACTTACTAGCTCCATCAGGGAGTGCGTAAGTCAGCCTAGGATCTATGCAATAGGGAGAAAGTGGGAGTTGTTCGACATTTTTCGGAGGATATGACAACCAGTGGCTTGAGGGATCAGTACAAGTTGGATGGGGCTTCCAACTACATCATTTGGAAGGCTAGAATGTCTTTCATTCTAGATGAGCATGTCCTCAAGACATATGTTGATAGTGTGGTAGTTGTTCCTATGGATGCAAATCCACTAAAGAAGTACAAAGTTGAGACGGAGAAGGCAAAGAGGATGATCTTGGACGGAGTCAAGGATCATGTAGTATGTCACGCTGCTAGCAGAGGGATTGCAAAGGATATGTGGGATGCCTTAGCCACATTGTATCAGGGATCTTCCAAGCAGCGGAAGATGTACTTAGACCAAAAGCTGAGATTTGCTTAGATGCAAAAAGGAGAACATGTGGATCCATTCCTCACAAAATTGAAGGAGACCCATGATGAGTTGTTGGCTGCAGGGCACACACCTCATGATTTGGAGTTAGTGAGACTGGCTCTAAATTCCATCTCGGATGAATGGAAAGTCTTTGTCCAGAGTATCTTGGGCAAAGCAACATTGCTAAATTGGGATGAGATGTGGGCAGATCTGAAACAAGAAGCACTGAGGAGAGACCTGCTCAAGGTTAAACTTGACGGGAGCAACAACAATAGTGGGTCAAAGCCTAAAGTAGAGGAGGAGGATAATGCAACCCTTGCATCGAAGGGACAACAGGGGCAACAAAGATGAAAGAAGGACGTCTCCAAGGTGAAGTGCATTGATTTGGGGTAGCATCGAATGTGCTCTAGCCACGAAATTTGGTGGAGAGGTTGGGGCACATAAGATCTCCAATAACCAGAAAGGGTTTGGGCAGATTATAAACAGATCAAGAGATATTAAAATAATTAATATTTTTAATGGAGTCCCTAAGTCTAAACTTAGGGAAAATAAAATATTAATGTGTATTAATATGAATCTGTGTTAGAATGGTCCAAAAGACATGGATCAAGCCAGATCTAATCTTAGTCGTTGATTAGGGACTTAATCTCGGCCATTGAGATGTCAACAGAAAAAGAATAAAAGGAGGCTTGAGGGGCACTTGGAGAACACACTGAGGAAGACCATCTAGTTCAATTTCTAGAGCGGGGTTTGTTGAGAAATTGAACCAGTGGTCTGGAGAGAAGTCAGGAGGCAGCAAGTACGAAATAAAGAGATGGGAGATCAGCGTAGAAGAGGCAGACGCAGAGCCAGAGGAAGCCACACAGAGGTAGTAGAGACTACGTAGTGCCAAAACGGCCTCTGTCATCCACGCAGAGGTTTTAGGAGTGACACAGAAGCCCAGAGAGGTTGCGCAGAGCCTCAGTAGGCTGACGCAGAGGGTTTCAGGCAGTAGCAAGGGTCAGTACGGCCTACGCTGGGTTTAGAAAAGTGCTGGAAGTTTGTCTATCTGTGGGTAAGCCAGTTTGGCACCCTGTTGTACAAGAAAATTGCTGAATAATAAATTCCTCCCTTGCTACACCGGTTTTCACACATTGGGTTTTTCCGGGGACATTAGTCCAAAATAACTATGTCAATGTGTGCATATGTTTGTTTCTGTATTACGGTGTGATATCCACAACAGTATTTATTTTAATGTTTTTTGAAGTAATTTCATGAATAACTTATGATGAAATAAGTAGGAAAAGTAAATCAGTTGCTGCAGTGATAGACTTTTCACATGGTATTAGAGCAATTAATCAGAGACAAAAAGGGAAAATCAGTTATGGGTCAAGACCACGATGCAGAGACATCCACCTCAAGGGACTCGTTCAAATTTTCAGAAGATTGCACAAGAGAGAGAGATTTCGATTTCTTTATGTTGGCTTCCAAGTTGGAAGAAGTGGTGTGCATGACTAGTGCTGCATCATCAGAATTATGGTATATAGACAGTGGAGCCTCGTGGCATATGACGGGAATCAAGGAGTGTTTCTCAGAATATCGAGAAGAGAAGATGAACTTTCAGATCACCATGGGGAACAAGGCAAAGTGTACTCTAGTAGGAAAGGGTACCATAGTTTTTCAAACAAAATCGAGAGAGCGGTTCCGTGCCACAAATGTGTTGCATGTGCCAGGATTGGGGATGAGCTTACTCTCTGTGTCACAAGTATAAGGCCAGGGCTATGACGTCTACTTCATCAAGGAAAAGGTATATGTCAAACACCCGAGCTGGAAAAAGAAAGTACAGATCAGGATCAAAGTAATCGGTTGTATAGATTACAACTAGAATCTCCAATGGCACTAATAGGCAGTCATGGGGACAAAGAGACCACGATGCAGAGACATCCACCTCAAGGGACTCGTTCAAATTTTCAGAAGATTGCACAAGAGAGAGAGATTTCGATTTCTTTATGTTGGCTTCCAAGTTGGAAGAAGTGGTGTGCATGACTAGTGCTGCATCATCAGAATTATGGTATATAGACAGTGGAGCCTCGTGGCATATGACGGGAATCAAGGAGTGTTTCTCAGAATATCGAGAAGAGAAGATGAACTTTCAGATCACCATGGGGAACAAGGCAAAGTGTACTCTAGTAGGAAAGGGTACCATAGTTTTTCAAACAAAATCGAGAGAGCGGTTCCGTGCCACAAATGTGTTGCATGTGCCAGGATTGGGGATGAGCTTACTCTCTGTGTCACAAGTATAAGGCCAGGGCTATGACGTCTACTTCATCAAGGAAAAGGTATATGTCAAACACCCGAGCTGGAAAAAGAAAGTACAGATCAGGATCAAAGTAATCGGTTGTATAGATTACAACTAGAATCTCCAATGGCACTAATAGGCAGTCATGGGGACAAAGAATTGAACGAACTATGGCACAGAAAGATGGGTCACTTGCATCATGGAGCTTTGAGAATTCTCAGGAGCATTGTAACAGGAGTTCCGGATCTATGTACAGAACGAGATGATGTATGCAGGGGATGCGCTCTAGGAAAGTATGCCAAGGCAGCATTTCCTAGGAGCAACCAAAGGGCCAAGAGTGTACTAAGATTGATACACTCAGATATCTACAGACCTATGTCTGTCAAATCTCTCAGTGGTGCCAAGTATTTCCTTACCTTCATCGATGACCACTCGAGGAAAACTTGGATCTATTTTCTGAAAACCAAGGATGCGGTTTTCTGTCGATTCAAGGAGTTCAAGGCTCTGGTGGAGAATCTGATAGGTAAGAAAATAAAAGTCTTGCGCTCAGATAATGGTGGAGAATATGTCGATAAGGACTTCACTGATTATTGCGCTAAGGAGGGCATTAGAAGAGGGTGGACAGCTCCCTACAATCCAGAGCAGAATGGGGTGGCAGAAAGGAAAAATAGGACTATTGTAGAAGCAGCTAGGGCCACGCTGTATGATCAGGATATGCTAAAATCCCTGTGGGCAGAAGCATGCAACACAGTTGTCTATGTTCGGAACATGACTCCTCATCGGGCATTGGGCAAGATTACTCCAGAGAAAGTCTTCACTGGGAAGACACCTGAAGTCAGTCATTTTAGGATATTTGGGAGTTTAGCATATTGTCGCATACCCGAAGAAAAGGGGAAGAAGTTGGATCAGACTGCAGAAAAGGGGTATCTGGCAGAATATAGCGAGAACGCTAAGGCATACAAGATCTATCTTCTAGGGAGTAGGAAGGGAGTAGTACGACGAGATGTAAAGTTCATGGAGGACAGGGCTTTCAGAAGATCTCACGAAATGCCTTCCAAGGAGTAGTGGAAAGAGGATCTGTTGGTCATGCCTCTTCAACCAACGGAAGTGAAGAATCCTTCCTCAGATCAGGAAGATTCTCAAGATGAGGAAGAGGAGAAAACAAAAGTACTTGTTGGAAGAGGAAGAACCAGCAGGGAACTTCATCAGATTCTGCGTGATGCAAAGAACTTCATCGGAGAGCCAAGGAACAGTCAAAAGGGAGCGAAAACAGCGAGACAGGTATTAGGCGTTAGTAGCTCAGGATGGAAAGCCTTCCAGCTTCAAGGAGGCAGCTCAGCATCAGGTTTAGCTAGATGCGATGGCGGAGGAGTGTAACTCCATAATGGTAAACGATGTCTGGGAGGTGTTGTCAAGGCCTCAAGACAGATCTGTGGTATGTTCAAGATGGATCTACAAGATCAAATATGCTGCAGATGACAGTATTGAAAAATACAAGGCCAGGTTTGTGCCTAAGGGGTATGCTCAAAAGGAAGGGATTGACTATGAAGAAACCTTCGCCCTGGTAGCCAGGTATACATCTATTAGGACCATGATATCTATTGCAGCCCAGATGGGATGGGAGATCCATCAAATGGATGTCAAGACGGCATTTTTGAACGAGGTAATAGAAGAAGTATACATTGAACAACCAGAGGGCTCTGAAACTCATGAGAAGAAGTCTCATGTATGCAGACTAAAGAAAGCCTTGTATGGGCTGAAGCAGGCACCAACAGCGTGGTATGTTCAAATAGATGGCTATTTGCAGAAGATGGGGTTTGTCAAGAGTGACACAGATCCGAATCTCCACTATCTGGTCATAGAGAGCGAGCCACTTATCTTAATATTATATGTGGATGATCTCTTCCTGACAGGATCATCTAGACTCATTGAAGACTGCAAGAAGAATCTAGCCACAGAGTTTGATATGAAGGATCTAGGACGAATGCACTATTTCCTAGGGTTGGAAGTTTGGCAGTTGAAAGGAGAAATCTTCCTTGGGCAAAGAAGGTATGCTACAGAAATCCTGAAAAGGTTCAGGATGGGAGACTGTAGACCTATGGCTATGCCAATGATCACCAACTAGAAGAATATTGATGCATCAGAAGACAAGGATGTCGATCCCACCCTATACTGACAGCTCATAGGGTCCCTGATGTATCTAGTCAATACCAGGCTAGATATTTGCTATGCTGTCAACACCCTCAGTCAGTTCATGGTGGAACCAAAGAGGGCTCACTGGGTAGCAGCCAAGCACGTTCTCAGGTATTTATAGGGAACAATTGATTATGGGCTCTTGTACAACAAGGGGAAGGATATCAGGTTGAGTGGATTTACTGATGCAAATTGGGCAGGAAGTTCAGTGGATCGAAAAAGTACCTCTGGGTACTGTTTCAACATTGGATAAAAAATAACGTCCTGGTGCAGTAGGAAACAGAAGTTCGTGGCTCTGAGCTCATCTAAGGCAGAATATATGGCAAAAAGCACAGCTTTGTGTGAGGCCATATGGCTTAGAAAACTGTTGGTAAACCTATTCAAAAGAAATATGGAGGTGGCCAGGATCATGTGTGATAATCAAAGTTGCATCAAACTCTTTGAGAATCCAATATTTCATGATAGGTCCAAGAATATTGATATCCGGTGTCACTTTGTCAGAGATTGTGTCCAACGAGGAGCTGTACAGTTGAGCTACACTCCTACAGGGGAACCAATGGCAAACATCCTCGCCAAGGTCCTTGGAAAGTCAAAATTTCACTACTTCAGGGAAAATATGGGGATGGTAAAGAACCCCTTTCAGAAGTAGTGTGTTAGCAACACAAATCAAGAGGGAGTTGCAGTGCAGATGCAGTGTTGGGAGAAAGGACCAACATCAGCACAGATGCAGAGGGAGTTGCAGTGCAGATGCAGTGTTGGGAGAAAGGACCAATAGTAGCACATGTAGAGGAAGTTGCAATGCGGATGTAGTGTTGGGAGAAAGGACCAGCAACAACACAGATGCAGAGGGAGTTGTCGTACAGATGCAACAATGGCAGTAGCAGAGTCATGGGCAGCAGTACATGAGGCAACAGTGCAGAGGATGTTGGGCAGGAAGGCCTAGCATCAGCACAGGTACCGATTCCGGATGATAAGAGTAATACTCAGTGAGGAGTATTGCTAGAGCACAGTCCTTGCTAAGAGGGAGTGTTGATTTGGGGTAGCATCGGATGTGCTTTAGCAACAAAATTTGGTGGAGAGGTTGGGGCACATAAGATCTCCAATACCCAGAAAGGGTTTGGTCATATTCTAAGCAAATCAGGAGATATTAAAATAATTAATAAGTTTAATGGAGTCCCTAAGTCTAAACTTAGGGAAACTAAAATATTAATGTGTATTAATATGAATCTGTGCTAGAATGGTCCAAAAGACATGGATCAAGCCAGATATAATCTTATTCGTTGATTAGGACTTAATCTCAGTTGTTGAGATGTCAACAGAAAAAGTATAAGAGGAGGCTTGAGGTGCACTTGGAGAACACACTGAGGGAGACCAGTCAGTTCAATTTCTGGAGCGGGGTTTGCTGAGAAATTGAACCATTGGTCTGGAGAGAAGTCAGGAGGCAGCAAGTACGGAACAGAGAGACGAGAGATCAACGCAGAAGAGGCAAACACAGAGCCAGAGGAAGCCACGCAAAGGCAACAGAGACTGCACAGTGCCAGAAGGGCCTGCGTCATCCACGCAGAGGCTGCAGGAGTGACGCAGAAGCCCAGAGAGTCTGCGTAGAGCCTCAGTAGGCTGACGCAGAGAGTTTCAGGCAATAGCAGAGGTCAGTAGGGCCTATGTTGGGTTTCGAAAAGTGATGGAAGTTTGTCTATCTGTGGATAAGCCAGTTTGGCACCTTATTGTACAAGAAAATTGCTAAATAATAAATTCCTCCCTTGCTACACTAGTTTTCCCACATTGGGTTTTTCCGGGGACATTAGTCCAAAATAATTGTGTCAATGTGTGCATATGTTTGTTTCTGTATTACGGTGTGATATCCGCAACAGTATTTATTTTAATGTTTGTTGAAGTAATTTCATGCATAACTTATGATGTAATAAGTCGGAAAAGTAAATCAGTTGCTGCAGTGATAGAATTTTCACAAAGTGTTTCAAATGTGGTGAGATAGGCCACTATGCATCCCAGTGTCCCTTGAAGAAAAATGAAAAGGATGAGAAGCACGATCCTAAAGTTGCAGCCACAAAGATGTAATATCCCGTTTCAGAGATATTCCCCAAACCCCAGTAAACTCCAACCAAATACGTACAAATGATATAATAACTGGGAAGATCAAAGTGATGGAAATAACAATGGTGCAACATATAATAATATAAACATGAAATATAAGCAGATACTCAAGAAATGCAGAGAGAAATGCTAAGCCATTTTATTATACTGAGTAATAGAATGAGTACAGGAGGTGATCAGAAAGATGGCACCTCAACTTGCACAAGGCAAGTGAAGAAATACACTCAGAATAGCAAAGGAATGGCCTCTCTCTGAACTGCGTCCAAGCTGCTGGAGAACTACCATGCTACTACTGCTGCTAGAAATCAAATGAGGATTTGGGGTTGTTCCCCTCCTCAGAAAATGTTGAAACTCCGGAATCAGACTCTACTCAAGAAACCCAGCAAAACCCATAAAGCTTTTCTGAAATGGCCAACCCCCGAAAATCGCCCCCTTGAGGACCCACGCAATTCCTCAAGGCTCTGTGCTGCTACTATATAAACCCCACCAAAACTCTGCCTGAAACTCAGCCAAAATCCTCCAATATGCAAGGGCTGATCCCCTACTCAATCTCCCAGCACAAATCCCCCTGCAAAACCTCAATCCAAAACCCCTGCCAGAAAGAACTGCGTCATCCCTCTCAAGACTGCGCAGTCATCCAAGATGCTCAATCCTCCTACCAAAATGCTGATGAAACTACTACAAAAATACTGATGGAAATAATTTGCCCTAGCAGGCACTCGAAGTCCCCCAAGGTTAAGGGTGAGGTCTCCGAACGGAGACACTCAATGCACTAAACAGTGCTGCAGACTAGCTAAACAACCAACATGCTCTAAGTCGAAGTGACTAGCTCAAATGCACATAATCGAATGCCAAAATGAGGAGGCTCCTATCTCCTTTATAGCGTTGGCCCCTCTCAAACCCTAAAGCCAACCTTCTCCAATGTAGCCCCCCTCTTGCCACGTGTTCCTATGCCTCTACATAGTCCCTCCAAGTGTCTACGTGGGCCCCTCCTCTACGTGGTCCTTTGGCCCCCCTTGGCTCCCAGTTAAGTTACAACGTTGTGCTACTAGGGAGTGACTTTTATTTTGAAAGTGAGTTATGTCACCCCTAAGTTGCACGAAACGGGGAAACGGAAACGAGTTTCCGAAACGGGAAGCGATACGAAACGCGACCTCCCCAAATTTGAGGAAACGGGGAAACGCGAATATATATATATATATATATATAGATAGATATATTAAAAATATTTAAAAATTAT
>APFE030081818.1:5504-84904 GCA_000404065.3 Pinus taeda | reverse complement strand
ATTATTGTGTGAATTTTACTTGCATAACCTTGTACTAGAACAAGAGACCAAACTAAACCCTGACCCTTTTGTTGGGGACATTCAATTGCAAGCATTTATCTCATTTGCAGTCAATCAAATTAAATGGCTCAAAGCCTACAACGCTTTTCAAAGACAAGAAAACAGATTAGATCTATGGGTAAGAGCTAAGCCTAGGGACCCAGAACAGTTATGGAGGAGACATAGAAATCTCATGAAGGCTCCAAGAGTGATTGAAGCATTAGGACCTATGCATGAAGCAAACATTCAGCAGGGACTTGAATACTTTTCCTCTATTAAAGACCCTGTCGTTGAAGCAGCTAAATTTCGATATCGAATATCTAATCCAAACATCCAGCTCAGAGAACCATTGAAGTATGAGAATTTTAAACTTGCTACTAACCGATTCCCCCTCTATGGCGAAATTGTTTTGAGGGTAGGGCCATCCTGGTTAGGATATAGGTTCCGGAGTCCAATCATTTGGCATCTTGCACCCGGATACCAAGCCCTGTATGAGATGCCTGAGGGCCAAACAGGCCATTTATATGATCATTTAGTTTCACATCACGGCTGTAGGCCCTCACACGAGATTCCATCTCCAGCCTACTCACTCACTGCTTTGCATGTCAACTACAATGTTTTCATGAAGCCATGAAAAAGGGTAAGCTGGGGGGTGTGTGGAGTATCAAATAAGGTATGTTTCAATGGTTATTTCAGTATCTTTTCATTAGAACTTATAAGCCTTTTACATTAGTAACTTAGACAATAATAAGGATTTATAACGAAACACGTGAGATTAATAGAAAACGCTGATAATTGTCATTCCTATGTGCAGGGGGGAGGAAAAATGGAAAGTGGCCATCCTAAAGAAAAAGACAAATATGAACTAACTGTTGTCCCTTTGACGGGAGACTACGTGCAAACCAGATCAAAACGGACCAACCCAGGAAAGGAGGCAGAGATACCAGCCAGGAGCAGAAAAGGAACAAAGTGACTCAGGATTAATGATTATGCGAATCCCTCAAGATCTTAGATCCTGAGGGATCGCTATTTTATCTATTTCGGCATCTAGATATCTCCATCATCATCCTTATATAAGGGATAGCGTTGTTGGCTAGAGGGGAGGACTTTTATGTAATTTCTTTTAAGAAAGATCAAGACTATGATCTTTATGTTCTGTTGAAGACTTGAGTTCCTGTAATTCTACTTCATGCATTAATACAGACTTGGTTACTCTTTTATCTTTAAGCCTGGATCAATCTTAAGCGGTGTACCCCCGGAGGCTAAGGGCCCAGCCCTGGAGGACACTTGCTCTTGTACCATTACGCGTGGTTTTTGTGTGGTTTGTTTATAGACGTGATCTGGTAATCTGTGGTGTTTTAATAACGTTTATATTACATGCTCTATTATGTTTAACTCATTTAATGTTCCTGCAAACAAAAGTCTTATATTGACTCTGCATCATGTTACCAATCCTTTAAGTGTTGATTAATCTCTACATGATACTGTTATTCCATTACAGAGTTTTATGCGATTGTGCTTTAGCATTATAGCATTTATCTTGAAAAGTCTGATTTCACATGATTATTGAATCCTTGAATGTTATTGTTTTCGTCTAGAGATGCAATCGTATTCTTTTATTTAGAGTGATAACTGAACCAGATTAAGCTTGTTGTGTTTATATGGTTTTTAGTATTATTTCATCTTGGATCCATAGGTAGTGTTGTTCCATAGTATGTGTACATCTTTAAGAGCGAGGGATTGATTTTTGGATTGGTGTGATTAAATAGAGTTATAGCTTGACGAACTTGGTTACTATTTATTTCTCATTTGCTGTTCCATTTTTGAATTGCTGTTCCATTTCAGTGGCTGTTCCATTTCAGTTGCTATTTCATTTCTGAATTGCTATTCCATTTCAGTTGTTGTTCCATTTCAATTGCTGTTCCATTTCAAGATTGTTGAGCTGTTGTTTTATTTACATGCCATTTCTTATTTGTTAAGGACGGTCTCAAGCTGTAGTGAGCATCAACATTTGGTACCTGGCTCCCAAACCTCTGATCTACTCCCATCAGTTATGAAAGGGATGGGTTATTTCTACTGAACCCTTGACTGATGTGTTGTTCTATTTCATTTCTATTTTCTTTACTTGCTGTTTCATTTCTATTCATTAAGGACGACCTCAGGATGTACTGAGCATCAGCATCCGCTACCTGGCTCCTAGACCTCGGATTTGTTCTCATCAGTTACGAAAAGGATGGGTTATTGCTACTGAACCTTTGACTTATGCATTGCTTGGTGTGATTTAGCCTTTTGAAGTAATTAAGTTGTAGACATGCATCAATTTACTTTTTTAGTTTTAGAAGCTGTACTACGAGCATTACTCTGACAAATTCTAAGCCTCAGACTGAGACACTCTTTGAAATAGCAAGATGTTCTTGGATTGACATATTAATGTGAGGTAACTAGAGGTGAAAGAGACCCTTTTTATGGCTCTACACAGATCACGAAGGACAACCCTCCCTACAGCCTCTCCTGCTGGAATGGCAGATGCTACCCTCGGGCGCACTGCTGGTCGCACTGGTCCAACATCAGCACGAGCACATGAGTTTGGATTAGTTTTGATAAAAATTTAAAAAGCACAAGAAAATTATAAAAGAAATAAACAGAGACATGGTCAAATATTTTTACCCATGAAACCCCACTTCTCACCGGTCGGTAGCACCAAATCTGGGTCACCCCGGAAATGCATCCCAATATATGGATACTCAGTATAAACCATCTGCTGATGGTTGAACCACTCGAAGAAGGTGTCAGAGAATGAAACCTACAATTGACTAGCATGTCTGGCCATAAGTTCAACCCATATCTACATCTATGGCTCAGTCGGTGGTGGCAGACAGAGTGAAATGTACTGTGGCTGCATCAGTGGGATTTTCTCCAAGGCAAAAGCGGTCAGAATAGAACCATAACCAAATTTCTTGGATCTTCCATTTTTCACCTTTGTAATTTGTTCTTTTATCACCGAAAGTACTGCATCATACCAGTTGAATACCTTTGGTTCAAGGCATTCCAAGACATACTGCATATAGGACTTGTTGGCTAAGTGAAGAGCCGTGCTGCCAACCAATCTAGAAAAGGTAATTAAGATAGTCCTCAAGGACTGGTTAGTGACATATCTAATACTAATCTTGTTGTCCCTGCTCAGCTGAGATCCATCTCTATAGTATCGACAAATATAATCCCTCATGGATTCGCCACCACGGGGGCAGAACCTGATAGTGAGAGAGGGGCACCACACGTCAATAAACCGGTCAAGAAGTAGAGATCATCAATAGTCAAAGGGATGGATTTACCTCTAATATGGAACACTTGGTTGGTAGGATCCCATGCATTGAGGAAATATCGCAACAAGTTGATTTGTTGCCTCATGCTAGATATGCGGAAGAACTTGAGCAAGCCACAGTTCCGCAATGCAGCTACCGTACCTGGATCATGTAAGGCAACCATGTCCTCTTCTTCATGCTCATGTTCATGCCATGTAATAACCATCTTGCTCCGATGAATCTCTGAAAAACAAACAAGAGAAGAATTAGAATCCTGATTTGGAAAAAAAAAGAAAAATTTCCATGAACAATCAGTGCAAAAACTTTCCTCCTTGCGCTCATCGCACCCTAGCTGCATAAAGGGTGAGATGCATACTGACTGGCCAATGGCTAGCCTAGTATGCAGCACACCTTTTGATCTATACTAGGTGCGATGGGGAGAGAACGGATTGTTCAAACCCCAGAGGCCCGGAAAAGGAGGAAAACATGATCAGAATTTAGAAAGGAAAGAATGCAATTGAAGAGCTCAGGTTTAGCTCCTACCTGGTCCAGACAGCACTGAAAATCATCCACAGAATCTCTCTAAATTAGCTGATGAAAATCGGTAGGGAAAAGCACCTCAAAAGGTCCAACAATCCCAAATTCGAATGAAATGGTAAAATGAGGGGTAAAAACTACTTTTAAGTTACATTTCGCTTAATTCAAGTAAGGTATCAGTTTTTTAACTAATTATTCAAGCATCTATTCTCATTTCTAATAAGTTTTATGGAGAAATTGAATAGGTAGTACGACCGTCAAGAGAACATAGTGTTAATGGTGAATCAAACATCTCTGACCATTATCATGAGAAGTTTTATGTGAAGTTCAAGCACGTTAAAAAATAAACCTAGCAATGAGCATATTTTCCACTAGAGTTTAAGCTCATTAAAAAATGAACCCACCTTCGGTAAATAACCATTGTGATCATATAATTATCAACTTTTAAGCCTTAGTCATGTTCTTACCATCACCTCCACTCTTTTTAGCCGATCCTACGCACCCATTTGATTGTTTACCCCTTTTGAGGAACAACTGCGATGAGTGATTCTATTAGCCACCTTCTTTACACTGCCTTGATTGAAAATTTCCAAACCTTACCTGGAACTAGTTGCTATCTGAAAACATCACTCGTTCCTCAGAAAACAAGTCTCCTTTAAGATCTTTTCATCTTAATCGTAAAATATGCAAATATTGTCAAGAAATTGACCTCTCCAGCTCATTAAAGCGATCGGAAGTGCATCCCTCCTCTAGATTTTAATCTTTCTAGACCTGAGGGATCATTGCACAAAGAGATCAAGCATTTGTCTTGTTCAGCTCACTAAAACTATTGAAAATTCATCCCTTTCATATTATTTTATACTTTTTTGGACTTAAGGGATTATACTACGAAAAAGGATTACTGGAGTTTCCTTTCTGTCTCTTTTCAGACTCTCTAAAATTGAAAAGGACTGAGTTATCTTTGTCATTAAACTCATTATAAAAATAGCGAAAAACTTGTCCATGCAGGCAAGAGCGAGTTTCACTTTTGCTAGGCTCGTCAAAACATAGCGACGGGTTTGCCCGAAGGGAAAATTGTAGAACAAGCATATGTTATCCTCCTCAATGTTGGCAAAAATAAAGAGGTACTGGTCAGAAATGATTGGGGAAAAATTGGGAAGAAAACTTGAAACTTTATTGGTAGCAGGTTGCTCTTGAACATGACACTTTCACTCCATCACCATGATTGAGTCAGGTTGGGTTATTCTGTTCACCGGTCATATCACCATTGGTCCACCGTACCATCCACTTTTGGGGTTAATGCTACCAATCCATTTCAGTGTCACCGATATGTTCAAGAGAAGTCGCTCAGAGAATTCACCGACCTAGCTTGTGTCATCCGCTGTAATACCTTCACCCTTCATTCTTTCATGACCGCCACCTTGAACCTTGTATCATCAGATTGTTTTCACCTCCACAAAATCATTTGCTCCATTTCGTGTCATAAATGTGGGATTCATTAAGGCCCTCCTACGATGGGTCACAAAGTTGACTCAGGAACAACCCTTTCAGTACTTTGAAGCTTGCATGCTTCAATGGCAAGTTTCTCAATGTGAAAGGTTTACATCAATGGCCTTCGACTGGAAGATTTTGTGTGGTGTTCGATGTCAAGTCCCATTTTCACAACATGTAAATTGTACTGTAGTACCTTGAGGGTCATTATCATTATCGGTGATTCCTCTTGCACCTGTTAACAGCTTACATCATTAGCTGGTAATCAGGCAATGCCTGTCCATGTTCAATGTTAGAAGATCTTTTCACATGGATCAACTTGTATTTCGAGCGAAGATTGAATGAGTTTGAAGACCCCATATCTCGTTTCATCCATCCAAGCTATGGTATATTCAGGAAAATAAAGACATCAAATGTACATCATAACTACAGAGATAATCATCCAAGCCAAGGGATGACGGCTCTACCAGAATCATCAATCTGCTACACAGATGGTTGTCTATCTTATGTACATATAAATGAATTTATAAAGCTAAGCATGGAAATTCCCACCTTAGCTAGATCATGAAAATATTATGAAGATAATGTATTGTATTGTATCTTATTACAAGTCACCTTCCAGTTTGAAAAACCTCGGATCCTCATGATAAAGCATTTCACCTGACATCAAAATATTTACGACCTCATGCTTTAGGGGACAACTGTTATAGACATATTTGGGCACTGCAACCCCAAACTCATATGTCCATAAACCAAGGGCTTCTAAGCCCCTAAAAGTGTTGTTTCATATACTAAAGGAGTAAGGTCAATTGATTACATCATCTCCCAGAAGTTCTCCCTGAAAATCTTCTCAGAACTGGTCAAAACAGGACCATACAAACTGCTCAGTGCTAAGGGTGTGATGCATCTCACCCACCACATGCAAAAATTGTGATGCATACTGAAAATCCCTTCTATAGGGTGCAATGAGCGAGAGCAGACAAATGGCAGAGGCAGATGGCTAGGTGGAAACCCAGAGAATCTTCTAGAAACTGCCCATTTGACACTTTCCTCTCTGAATTTGCCTAGGGATGAGTAAGAGATCATGAATCTCCAAGTGGAACCAAGAACTACGAAAGAGAGGACACTAATCAAAATCCTAGAAGCTGACTCACCCACCTGCAAATATCTATATATGGATCCCTTATCCTAGAGATCCAGAGGCTAGAATTTTGTATCTTGTAAGGAAGTGTTGTCCGTTTCTCTGTGGAACATCATAGTGTTGGGTGATCTAGCTTTTCATGAGGTGAAGAGGGCTTTCATGCTAAGAGGATGGCATTGGGTCAGACCAATGGGTTGTAATCCTCTCTTCTACTACTTCTATTAATAAAGTTATTTGAGTTTTCCTCCATATTCTTGTATATATCTAAATCTTGTATTGATATATGCATTTGTATGGTTGATATTATCTTATCCTATATTTTTTATGATTATATATCTCTATGATTTGATGGTATTATGTTGCTTTAACTCTATAGGTGTTCTTTGAAGTAGGGAAAGTAAGGAAGGAGTGGTAAAGATCTGTCAAAGGGGAGAGGAAACAAGCAAGGAGCCAAGCGAAAGAATGAGGTTGGTACTCTCTACTTCTCTCTCATCTATTTCTCATAAAGAAAAACACAAGTGACTTTACTTTGTTTTTTTCTAAGATAGATACCCATCTTAGTGGGATTAGCAGCTTTGAACAGACACTAGTTTTCCCAATAATAATAGGATCGCCCCACTACCCCATTCAAGGTTGAATCCAGCCAAGGCATTTGGGGGAAAGATGGGTGAGCGCAACCTTGCCAAAAGAATGAAGAAAAAGTTTAAGCTTGTCAATAAGTCGAGTGGATACTCAATTTCGAGTATGATGGACCTCACGGTGAAGGTGGCCACCCAGATCTTGGCTGGGAAGGTAATGCGGAAGTGTTGCATAGATGAGGTGCTATTGTTGTCAATTGTGTTGGTTGTGTGGTAGTTTCTAGAGGACAATCAGTTTCCTCTTATTGTGACATATTTTCTAGAAGTAGCAAAGTTTTCTTCACTATGGGCCATGAAGGACACTAAACCGGTCTGCAAGAGCAAGGTATTTTGGGTATTCATGGAGATGAGCATCAATATGGCCATCAACGGCAAGCCAAGGCTATCACCAAATGTCTTTGAGCAGCTGTCGGGATACACAGAGTTCAAAGTGGACTTCCATTGTATCTCCATCCAGTCGTAGAAGGACCTAGAATAGAAGTGGTATGATCTCCCATACCTTGCGACAAACGATGCCATAGTCACGATCCTAGATCGTTGGCCAGCCGAGTGGCACACAACATCAGATTTGTCAATCAGGTCTAGTAAGTCTACAACAAAGTAGAAGAAGGAAGAGGCCCAATTAAAAATTCAACAGTTGGTTGAAAAGAGAAAGAAGGAAGCTACGGAGAAGGCATGCATGGATGTGGAGCACGTTACCAAGGAACAGGAGGAAGAATATGATTCTGACAGAAGTTAGAAATTACCTTCACCATAGACATAAGAAGAAGAGTGATCAGAGTAGGGTGGTGTAGATATGGAAATCACTCCCTTCTGGGTGAAGCAGAATAGGGAGCAGGAGAAGGAAGGGTTGTGCAAAAAGTCCAAGGCCACCAAGTCATCACTAGACCTGATCACCTTGACAAAGGGTAACTTGGATGACATCGAGGATAAAGTAAGGGATGTGATGATAGAACTTCTGTAGCAGTTTGAGTAGCAGTAGAAGAAAGCCTTGGTTTCCATTCAGATGGGTCTGCACGAGCTTCAGATCCAAACTACTCAACTATAGATCGGTGTAGGGAAGAGTAGTGCGGCGTCGACTAGTTTGGCATCAGGGACCACTGGAGTAGTAGAGATGGTTCACTCTTTGGATCCTTAGGCTGTCGCACTATCTAATGGAGACCTAAGCACAAAGATAGGTGCTTACAAGGCTACTTTAAGGAACATTGGTCTCAACTTGGCCATGCTCCCAAACGACTTCCTTCACACACTTCAAGTAGGTGTGATCACAGAACTTAGGGCCCATGAGAAGCACATGCTGAGTGTGATGAACAAGCAAAAGGTTAACAACAATAGTTTCTTGTTGAGTAAAACATAGTGATAGACACCTGAAAGAAGGTATAGGATAAGAATGAGCGCACTACAGTGGTGGTAGCAGAAGCATGCAGAATCATTCCAGAACTACATATCCCTGAAGAGGCGCTTGTGGAGGCCAAGATTTGGAAGCTGGCTACAAGCGTGTACAATGATCGGACCAAGATGGACAAGGTTTAATTTGAGTTGAACCTCAATATTGTAGAGCTCGAGTTGTGGGCACAACCTTCAACTCCTCTAAAGGTCAGAGAACAATGCGAGGCGGCTGTCAAGAATCCAGCTATTGTAGCAGATGTCGTAGTGGCAGATTGCACTACGCTCTTCAAGAAATTTATGGAGGTCCTCACAAGTCTGTAGGAAGATCCCACCTTGCAGAGGTTGAATACTAAGACAAGGTAACTACAATAGCAGTATGATGAAGTTAGAGTGACAGCATGCACAATCGCACAGAGATTGGCCAAGCTATAGGATGAAGAGGAACTCAAAGAACAAGTGGAAGCAACACAACGAAAAGAGGAAGTCCTCAAGGCCAGACTAACACCTTGGCTGTATGAGGCCTATGTACTCTCCAACACCATTGGGGAGGATTTGGCTAGCCTACACACAGTACAACAGAAGATCCAGGCAGATAGTGCAGGACTAGTAATGGAGTAGCTGGTGGAGCAGGTCAAGCAGGCGACTATGCAGTGTAAAATGGAAGTTGCAGTGCTAAAAGTGGAGCTGATAGGTCTTCACAGTAAGATATCCATGCTAGAAAAGTGACTCGGGGGTGAGTCACCATATTTGTGTTGGGGGCCTATTGGGACACGGTCCCCTAGGGTCGGTTTTGGGGTTAAAAGCCCAAGTTTTGGGGTAGAAAGACCAAGTTTTTGTATGTAAAGAGTAAAGTCTCCATAATTTATGGTCACGAAGTTCGTAGATGTAAAGTGTCATAAAGGGTTTCCTACCTTCTTTTATGTAACTTATGTCAGCTTTAGAAGATCTGCCCATGGTATGTAGACCATGGGATTGTATAAAAAGGAGAGTCTTAGAAGAGTCTAAGGCAATGTTTGGATAATGATGAATGTAATGGGTCATTAGCGAAAAGAATGAAGAGTCTTAGAATAGAAGGAACGCTCTATAGCTGTGTGCACAGAGGCCTAGGGTAGAAGTCTGCAGCTAAGTGCATGGACCCCTATAGCTGAGTGCGCAGGGTAGTTAAAGTCTATAAGAAGATCTGAAGTACTAATAAAGAATATTACTCTAGAAATATCTGTGTTTGATATATTCACTTATGTTATGAATAAATGTGGTTATGTTACATTGAATAATGGTTTCGTGAGTTAATGTTGTATTGATGCGTGAATTTATATGTTTTACATTGCTATTTGTATGCAAGTAATAATATATGTTTACACGAAGAACATATTAATGCATATTAAATTTCTCAGATACTTAAGTCAATTTGGGTAAATACGAAAGTAAGAGTAATTATAGAAGCACATAAGTGGTTGAATCGCCCGGTTAGGGTTTGTGAATGATAGTCGTAGACCTTCGTGAAGGTCTAGAGACTGATTAAGAGAAGTATATCGATCCCAAGTAATGGCAAGAGCCTTCCTTGTTTGATTGTTGTGTAGGTAAATCCCCTCTGCGGACAGAGGCGATCCCACTAGCCTAAATGGGGTCTAGCAACAATCAAACAACGCTAACACGTAGGTTCCTAATTGCAAAGTAAAGACCGATGATGAGGGCCTACCTTGAATCCAACGCTAGTATTTGTAGAAGAGTCATCGCTCCCGTTCTTTCGCTTCAGCTGGTCATAATCCTCACGATCCTCGTGAACAGACACCTGCACATGAAAAGAACAACACAAATACAAGCATAAAATCCAAGAAATGCAACTATGTATCAGTAAAAAAGGATACAACTCAAACATCATTATAAAGATAATGAGAGTGGAACCATAATGATAGTTGTCTATTATTATTGATAAACAAAAGAGAATACAACCAAGTTCTGACGTCAAATCCTCCTTTGGATGGGTGATCAGCAACACATGCCTTGCAAAGCCTCTAGGGGATGGGGAACAAGCCTCTCTCTCCTTGGTTACTTGGACAAGGATATCCTCATTAAAGATGTAGCCTTATGGGGATGAACAACGCCTCTTGTAGCATGAGCTTAGCAATTCTCAGACTTTGGGACTTAGAATTTGGAGCTTGAAGAGTAGAATTACTAACTAGCTTGTCAAAGGCAAAAGGAAAATCTTATATAGAGAGAGGAGAAGGAGATAAGATCATCCACAAGATTCATGGGATTGTCCTGATCATTAGGAAGCTTCCATGAGAGGTGGAAAACTAATTCCCTTCTATGGAGATTCGAAGCCCAATTGAACTAACTCAAACTGGAATTAGTTCATGGATAGGTTAGGAAGAACCTTCAGAAGTTTGTTTGTTAAAAACTTTACCCAACTGGGTTGGTGCTAGTGTGACTTTGAGACAGAGTGCCAGCTGGCGCGCCCTCTCTGGAGGATTTACCCCATTAGCGCGAGTGATACATGGTGGAACAACACCAATGGAAAAAGGGCTATTTTTATGGGTATTTTGCAGAAGGTGTCTTCAGGGCATATGAAGTACACACTCAAGGGGATACAATGCAAATGTTTTCAGGTTATGTCACTTCTCACAGGTCTCGGAATAAGTCCTCCAATGTACGAGAGAAGGGGTAACAGGGATGGTGACAAATTACTGTGTAACAGATGCCCCCTAAAGCATGAGGCCTGAGAGAGAGAGGAGTGAAATGCTTTACAAGAACATGGTCGACTGAAAACGCGGCTGCCGAAGAACCTGTACAGAGTACAAGTGATATCCCAAGTACATGATGTATGTGGTATGGGCGCAGCCATCCATAGTAGAGTACATAAAAATATGGATCCAAGGTATGGACACAACCATCTAGTAAGGATCGATAAGTATACTCAGGCATGGTCGCAGCCATCCAGTAAATGAGTCATTTAATGATCATAATAATCCACAAAATCACAGCCTGGATCTCAACAGACAAAATCCAGGGTCTTGCGCTCCATCTCAACCTGAACAAAGTACAAGTTCAAGCATGCGAATATGGGAGTCAAAGTCGAACATGCAGGAACATCGTCTGATTACCAGTCAATGATGAAAACTATTAACAGACACGAGAGGTACCACCAATAATGACAATGGTCCTCAAGGCACTATAGGTACAATCTATGGCATGCAAACTAGTGAGCCGGTGTCGAACACCCGTAGAATCATTCGATCGGAGGCCAATGATGAAAACCTCACATCGAACACGAAGAACCTGCAATTGAGGCATGCAGGCTCCAAGGCACCTGAAGGGAGTCTCTAAGTCAACTTCCTAGATAATGAGCTGAAGTCGACAGGAAGTGACCTTAATTGAAGGTGGGCCATAATGTTTCCCAAAACATCGACACGAGACAAAGAAGGATAAGATGTTTGTGAATCCGAATTATGTGAGTTATCAGAGGGAGGTTGGTTATTCTGCAGAGGTTAACTTCTCTTGAACATATCGGCGACACGACTGTGGACTTGGCAGTATTTGACATTAAATGATCAGAGGTCATGGTGAAAAGGAAATGAGCAGATGAGAGGTCAAACAGGATTACCCAAACCCATGGAGGCAAGTGAAAAAGCAAGATGAGATGTCCCCACCCAGACACGAATGCAGACAAGTGCCATGTTCAAGAGCGACATACTGCCAACACGAGGATAATTGTGGTTCCTTTCTCCACACCATTTCCGGTGAGTACCCCGGTTATTTTTTGATGACAAGCTTGACGGGGATAAAATATGCTTGAAAGGCATCATTTCGATGGAATCTGATGTCATTAAGTTTTAACAAGTCTGACAAAGGAAGAACTTGGCACCTTTTCATGTTTAGAGAGTTTGAAAAGATAGCGAAAAAGGAAACTACAAGGGTGTCCTTTTTCGTAAAGTTGTGTCTCTTGAGCCCAAAAAAGTATAAAACAAAGCTCGAAAGAACCGCCCGATCATTACGACTGATGAGTACTTTTCATAAGTAGTGATTTTGACCTGAAAAAGTAAAAAAGTGATCGAAACCACATCGCTTTGTAACTGTTCACGAACCTGAAATGACAAGGGTCCGACGATATTTTTGTTTTTTACACGGTCGGAAAAGGGTTTAAAGATGACCGCCTCTCATTTACATTTAATGAGTCGAGAGGAACAACTCGGCGATCTTTTCATCTTTAAACAGTCAGAAAAGAGTTGAAATAAGACCTCCATTTTTATTCTCTTTAATGAGTCAAAAAGGAAAAAATACTCGGCAATCTTTTCATATTTTACGAGTTAGAAAAGAGCTTAAAGGTGACTCGGGTATGGGTTCATTTTTACACAAGCTTGAACCATGGAGAACTCTACTTGGATTCAGTTTCATGTTTACACAAGCTTGAAACAAAAAACTATGCTTGTTATAAGTTCGCATGCCCCGAGCATAATGACGCAAAATGAGGTACGTGCCCTCCAAGCTTCATTTCATTCAACAAATTGGATGGAATGAAGGTTCACTTTCAAGATCTTGGAAAGACTCAACTTGTATTTTCCGAGATATTAATCAAAAGACTCGATGTGGAAAGGGAGTTGTTTCATTTTTTAATGAGGTTGACACAGTAAAAGAACTATCCTCATAACCCTTGTTTCATTTTTTAATGAGCTTGACACAAGATCAGGAACTATGCTCAACCAGACCCAATTTCATTTTTTAAGGAGCTTGACATAGGAAAGTGAACTATGCTCCTACCAGACCTAGTTTCATTTTTTAAGGAGCTTGACATAGGAAAGCGAACTATGCTCTGACCAGACCTAGTTTCATTTTTTAAGGAGCTTGACATAGGAAAACGAACCATGCTCCGCACGAACTTCATCATAATGAATAGGAAGTCATAGCTTCCAAGAGTGCCACTCTCGGTGGAAGGATCACATCTTGGAAGTCAAGACCCAATGCCCCCAGGACACTATGCACGACGACATCATCACTGGATATAGGCACGGGATAAGTAGCCACGTAGTTGACCTGCGGTGGAGCAGATACAACCGATGGATAAAAACCAGAAGGGGATGACAACTGCGTAGGAGGCACCGTGGGACTAAAGAACGATGATTGATCGATAGTCACGATCCTTCCTTTGTGTGGAAAGCAAACCACATGGAAAAGTGAAGAGACAATGGCCCCCATGGCATAAACATAGTCCCAACTAAGGAGAATATTGAAATCTAAAGCACCTTGGGTAACCAGTACGTCCATATAGATAGTTTTGCCTCACAAAGTAATAGGGAACTGTGGGAGGATACCTAATGGTTGACTGGTTCCTCCGTCAAACACCATCAGATTCTGTGTGATCGACACAAGCTGTGGGGAGCCCAAAGCTTGCCAAGTAGTGGAAGGCATAAGACTGACAGATGCATCCTCATCCAAAACAGTGCCGGGTACTACCTTATCATAGGCAAGTAGTGTAATCTGGAAAGGTACATGGAATGGAAGGCAGAAGGTGGTCAAATGACTCCAGTTGAAGGTAACAACTGAACTACTTAGTGGGGGTATCGTATGATTTCCCCCCTGCTCTAGAGGAACCGAAGAAGGACTCTCGGGATCAGCTGGGATAGGAGGGTCCTTTTCAGACTCAGGAGAATCTAACGAGATGAGAAGAACATGAGCATGACGATCATCCGAAACAGAGTGATCGACGGGCGGTGAACCCGAGTCGACACTCTTTCCGACCAATGGTTGGTCTGAAATAGGCTTAGCACAACCAGGTTCGGGAAGAGGAGGATGGACAAGAGAAGGATTTAAGTCAATCTCTTTTTCAACAGGGAGAGGATCTGAAGAGAGCCTCTGATAACCAACAGGGAGTTGGGGTGAAGAAGCTCTAAGAATTTCCAAAACAGCGGAAGCTTTATCCATGAGCAGACAAAGGTGAAGGGGATGGTGGCCTTCACATAGCATACAGGGGAATCGAATCTTCCCTATCTTCTTACCTCTGCTAGTTGATAGGATAGCATCGCCATGAGATTTAGAGGGCAATGACAGGCCGGATCATGAGACCATACTTCTAAGATCCTAGGAAGGCCAGGACAATAACAAAGAAGGTGGTCATCCTTGCACAATTTGCAAGGAAATTTTACCTTTCGTGGAGGAGCAGAAGGTGACCCGACCTGAGATGTACTCGAAGGAGTAGCTACATTTTTAACCTCTTGCTTATGAGACTTATTCTTCTTTTTCTTCTTCTTCTTCTTCTTAGCCACCTGGTTACTTGAATCCAGACTCTCATCAGGCGAAGTAGAAGATTAGGACGTAGAAACAGGCAAAGAAGGGGAGAGGTCCACCTTGGAATCAACATGATGTTGTTCGGGTGGAGGAACTAATTGACCAGTCATTGAGACACTAGGAACCACAGAGGTTGAGAACAACCAAATAGGGAACCCAACAGTTAACCCAAGAAGGGACAACATTGCCATGTAAGGAGCACCAAAATTCCCAAAAGGAGGAAAATGGCCAAGATTCCCATCGGAAGGGATTCCTGGATTGGTGAACTCTGGAAAAGTTTCCATAAAAAACTGAAAATCACACACGAGAATGAAAAAGAGCCAAGACACACAATCAAATGGTCAACAAACAAAATATAATAGGGCGTGCTATTGCGGGGGAATAAATTTTAAGACATAAGGACATAACTTGACCTTTTCATCTTTAAAGAGTCGAGAAAAGGACAAAAAGATGACTCTATTCGCCTTCGAATGTTTAATGAGCCTGAAGTGACAAATGCTCAAATGAGCCTTTTCTTTTAGGGAGTCCGAAAAGGATCAAAAGTGACTACTCTAGAGAACTAAGCAAAAGGTTTACCAGACAATCCGTAAAACTGCATATACACCTTGGCAATCGTATGAAAACCAAGGACTTTCCCTACGACAGTCAATCTTCCCGAATGTTGTGTTCGGTGCGTTACGGGTCGTAGGGTGGTAGACACGGCTTCCTGTGGATTAAGGATGATAACCTAGTGGAGTCTCCCCATATACTCGACGGTACATGGGAGCAGAAGTCCGTACTAGACCACAGTTGAGTCACAAAAGGAGGAATCACCCAACCTTGAGTGGAAACAAAAGTGACTAGGTTTAATGACGCTGGAGCACATCTCTAGCCTAGACCTCTAAAATGTGAGCATTATGTTCCAATGTGTTGTTAGATTCATTCGTTTTATTTTAAAGTTGATCTTGTGTTAGGTTTTAGTTTTTAGGTCCTACCGTATGTAATCACTCAAAATTCCCTAAATGCAATCTATATGCCAAAACATGTCATTTCATTCGATGAATGCTAGTTACGAGAGGGTTAAAGAGCTTTCACGCAAATGAAACGATCACAAAACAGCAAAGAACTTCCCTAATGTAGCTAATGCAAATTAACAAACTTTTCTTCAAGATCACTAATCACTAATCGAAATGAAAAGTTCTAATTCTCATTAACTAATACAAATCAAAAGAGATTTTTATTTTTGATGATGGAAAAATGCACTAAACAAATTTGAGAAATGAAAACAAACAAATTCTATTCAATACAAGCACATTTAGTTCCTTAAATCACAAATCAAACTTCCAAAGAATAAGAAAGATCCCAAAGACACCATTGAGCCGTGTAATCTAGGGTCAAAGTGAGACGAAGTGGAATTCAAGTGAAGACAAAGCAAGTCACCCAAATAATGCAACAAAACGATCTACAACCACCAAACAAGTGCATGGGAGCAATCAAAGAATCGACTAGACCACTAGAAGACAAAAACTAAGGAAGGCTCGACACACAAAGCCACTAGATGCCCTAGGGCTAGAAATGTGAAATCAATAGAAAATGGCAAACACCAAAAGGGTAATGATCAAAGCCAGTAGAATCACACTCCAACACACTCAAGTAGTCTAAAAAAGGTACTTAGGAAAAAACCCAAGCTCAAAAAGTTCACAACCAAGCAAACTTCAAAAGTTTATAGGCCTGGCGCAATTTTTAGGCTGCAGCAAGCGCCTTTCAGGAATTGGCGCGGGTTGTAAATGTGCAACTTGCGCCAACTGGTGCGATTGTCACGCTATAAACTAGTGCTAACCCAGTTTTCTATGGAAAAATAAAAACAAAAGAGCTAAGGCCGAATCAGCAATGCCTAAGCACACCAAGAGGTAAGAAGCAACACAGGCATTCAACCCAGAAAGCTAAACAAGCAAGAGAATCCAAGGAAATAACCAAGAAACAAGGAAAGTTCCAAGCCATCCAGTTTGTAAACCAAACCGGAGATGGACTGAAGTAGCATTGATCTACTTCACTAATGTAAAGCAATAGCATTTCGAAGGCTATCTGGGCAGGCTTCAGGCTCCGTCTAAAGTTTACAAATCAAAAAACAAGACAAAACAAACAAACAAGGCAAAAAGCCAACTCCTTGGTGGAATCACCAAATTGTTGTGTAGGTAAATCCCCTCTGTGGACAGAGGCAATCCCACTAGCCTAAATGGGGTCTAGCAACAATCAAACAATGCTAACATGCAGGTTCCTAATTGCAAAGTAAAGACCGATGATGAGGGCCTACCTCGAATCCAACGCTAGTATTTGTAGAAGGGTCGTCGCTCCCGTTCTTTCACTTCAGTTGGTCACAATCCTCACGATCCTAGTGAACAGACACTTGCACATGAAAAGAACAACAAAAATACAAGCATAAAATCCAAGAAATGCAACTATGTATCAGTCAGAAAGGATACAACTCAAACATCATTATAAATAAAGTGAGACTGGAACCATAATGATAGTCGTCTATCATTATTGATAAACAAAAGAGAATACAACCAAGTTTTGACGTCAAATCCTCCTTTGGCTAGGTGATCAGCAACACATGCCTTGCAAAGCCTGTAGGGGATGGGGAACAAGCCTCTCTCTCCTTGGTTACTTGGACAAGGATCTCCTCATTAAATATGTAGCCTTATGGGGATGAACAAGGCCTCTTGTAGCATGAGCTTAGCAATTCTGAGACTTTGGGACTTAGAATTTGGAGCTTGAAGAGTAGAATTACTAACTAGCTTGTCAAAGGCAAAAGGGCAAGCTTATATAGAGAGAGGAGAAGGAGATAAGATCATCCATAAGATTCATGGGATTGTCCTTATCATTAGGAAGCTTCCGTGAGAGGCGGAGAACTAATTCCCTTATATGGAGATTCGAAGCCCAACTGAACTAAATCAAACTGGAATCAGTTCATGGATAGGTTAGGAAGAACCTTCGGAAGTTTTTTCGTTAAAATTTTTAGCCAACTGGGTTGGCGCTAGTGTGACTCTGAGATAGAGCGCCAGCTGGCACGCCCTCTTTGGAGGATTTCCCCTATTGGTGCGAGTGATAGACGGTGGAACAATGCCAATGGAAAAAGGGTTATTTTTATGGGTATTTTGCAGAAGGTGTCTTTGGGGCATATGAAGTACACACTCAAGGGGATACAATGCAAGTGTTTTCAGGTTATGTCACTTCTCACAGGTCCTGGAATAAGTCCTCCAATGTATGGGAGAAGGAGTAATAGGGACGGTGACAAATAACTGTGTAACACTAATAAAGAATATTACTCTGGAAATATCTATGTTTGATCTGTTCACTTATGTTATGAATAAATGTGGTTATGTTACATTGAATAATGGTTTCATGAGTTAATGTTGTATTGGTGCGTGAATTTATATGTTTTACATTGTTATTTGTATGCAAGTAATAATATATGTTTACACGAAGAACATATTAATGCATATTAAAGTTCTCAGATACTTAAGTCAATTTGGGTAAATACGAAAGTAAGAGTAATTACAGAAGCACATAAGTGGTTTACTCGCCTCGTTAGGGTTTGCGAATGATAGTCGTAGACCTTCGTGAAGGTCTAGAGACTGATTAAGAGAAGTATATCGATAAGTCCTAAAAGGCTTACCGATCTACTTGAAGGAAAAGTTAGGGCATAAAACGACATCACTACCATCTCTAGGTGTAGAAACGTGGTTCCAGGACCCCCACATACTGCTTTGGGTGAAACTTCTGTCCGCGCTCTGCGGATTGATGCTAAAAGGGCCAGTAGTGTAGGGATTTGTTTGGCTAAATTAACGACGAACCTGGGTCAGGGCCCACTAAGCCAACACTAATCAATATACTTTGGATCTTAGTGAGGTGGTCCCAGGAAAATTAGCAAGGGTCGAGGGTGGAGATGGTCATTCTCCTGGAACTCATGATAAATGTGTGGAGATAAGAAAATGTGGAAATAATTCAAAATTTTCAACTACTAATGAAATCAACGTGAAATCAATAGACAAAAATTTCTTCTATTAAATTATGCAGAAGAAAAACTGACAATATAAATACACGCAATCATTCAATCACAATGAATACGCTTTCTTTTATTGGGAAACCCAACTAGGAAAATACCCTCCTATTTTTTATTATATTAGATGAGAACAATGATCTATTATAATGATATCTTCAATGCTTGAAGCTCCCTCTAAACTGGAATATTTATCTCTCACCTTCATGCAACAAACTATGTACACACATTAGTATATAATAATGATAATTGCACATTTTCTCTCCAAATTCAGTAGGAAATTCAAATTACGTGCATGACTAGGGCTATTTTAGTAAATGTTCTAGTTAACTAAGAGTCATTTGGGTTAACAACATTTCCACTACTCAAGTGGACTCCTAATTGACTCTATTCTAGACTAGAGTTCAGACAATTCTCAAACATTACGGATAACACCACTAGATAGCTAGATATTACCCACCAACTTGTACACAACCCTACTTCTTTCCCACTAACTTGAATTGACTGAATTGTTTGAGTTATTTGGCCATGTCACTCCTGCTAACTACATGTCAATGCATCCTACTGAAGTGGATATTCAAATTTCTTCATTTGACTAAGGCACAAGTCAAATGAAGCTTTTTCATGCTACAATTAAATACTCCCTCTTAGAAAGAAAAGGGTTTTGAACAGCCATAATCTTGATTTCATATAACACAAACTTGTCTCTTGATAATGTCTTTATCAATATTTAAGCATCCTACTTCTCTATAGGAATTCACCGTAGCATAACAATCCTCCTCTGCATACAATCTCTTAGGTGATGGTACCTAATGTCTATATGCTTGGAACTATCATGAAACACTATATTTCTAGAGAGTTTTATACAACTCTGATTGTCATAGTGGATTAATGTAGGCTCCATCCCCTGACTTAACACACCAACCAGGATCTTCCTCATCCAAATATCCTCACATTTTTCTTAACTTGCAACCATATACTCAGCCTGTTCTAAGTTGAGTTTGCTAGAAATAATGTAAACTAGGACACTACTGAGATAGGGGGTGAAACAATACTGTGGCAAAATTATAAAAAATTTCACAAATTATACTTTTCAATCACATTAAAAATTCTTCATGGATCAACAAAACAACTCAATTATGTAAAACATAACATCATAAACATCAAGCACATGAGAAACCAATAAACAAGACACCAATCTTCCTTTTATTATAATCCTAACCTTGATTACATCCTTTCCCCACAAGCTACTACTTGTAGGTTTATTAGTTGCTACTGAAAGGAACTTCTATCGATTCCCATTTATTAGTCTTCACTTAAAGGTACTACTGTCCCTTCTTGTTTATCAACCTATACTGAAAGGGACTCTTGTCTCTACTCATTTATCAGCCTCTTCTTAAATAGAATCTTGCTGATTCTCATTTATTAGCCTCTTCTAAAATGGACTCTTGCCCCTAAACGTTTACCAACATCCATCAAAAGGAGCTACAACCAATAATCTACAAGCTACCACTTATTATCCCTCTTGATTAATCTTTCATCCATTTTCAAAATAGAACCAATAGACCTCTTACCTAATAAGCAAAAAAAATTCCTACTGCTACTACTCAACAAAGCCACCTTACAAACACCTTCAAAACTCTATGATTACTGATAAAAACACCATCACCTTCAGTAATTTCTCATTACTAAAGAAATCACCAAACAATCTGAGTAGCCTTAATCACCAATTCACCATTCACCTACAAGATATCAAATCTGATGACTGATTCACCCTTTATGCATAACACCATTGTGTGTCACATTACACCAACAAATTTCAACCTCTCATCTACACATTGATCCACACCCCAACTATGCTAGAATTTTCCTTATAAATAATTCCTGATTGATATTTTTGGATTGGAGCTTTAGTTAACTTGTTCTTTGATCTTTGCATGGATTGCTTATTTTTTCCTTTTTCATGTTCATTTAGTCTTCTAATTATTCTCTTAGTGTAGTATTTCTCTCCTCGCCTATTACTTCAATAAACTTTGAGTTTAAACTATTGTCTTCCTCAATTTAGGTAAGTTTCAAGTTTTAGTAGTGGTTTTATATTTTTAGCGAGCCTTTAGATTCATCAAAATTGCTAACCCTGCCTCTTAACTACTACCAAATTGTTTATGAATTTACCTATTTTTTTGTTTTGTTTGTCTTAGCTTCCAAAATAGTCACTAATATGTCACATGTTACAGACTCGTTCCATCCTCAAGCATAAAGGCTCTACTAAAAATTTGATGCCAAAATAGTTATGGACTCATTGTTCATGCATGTGCCCTAAGCATGTTGCTATATCCCCCCCAAAAAAATTAATAAACATGAACAACTCATGTTTCTGGCTCATTCATGTGCCTAAAGCACTTAACATAGGCCAAAAACCTATTAAATATTTCGACGCTACTAAATATAGTTGCATTGCCAAACACAAACTCCACTCGATTTTTAATTTTCAATAAAAATGCTGCCAATTCTACTGAATTAGCCTTAATATCCATTTTCTTGTTACCTTTACCTATTTTCTCGCATAGGGATAGGTCTCATGACCTTCATTGAATCCTTTAGGTGCTTAGTTTGTTTAAGCCCTTCACAGGTTCAATAACTTTTCGTGCCCCTTTTTCTTAGCTCCATGTAACCTCATGCTACCCCTTGGGCAGGATATCTCTATCCTTGCATATCCATTCATGCCCCCTTTATGTTTATGTTGGGCCTTAGGGGCTTAGGTGTCCTATTGGGTCCTTCGACCTCAATCTCATTGGTCTGCATTCTTTTTCCCATACTACTTTCATGTCCCAGTGCTTTCCTCTCGGTACACTCCTCAATTGTGCCTTTAGATTCCTCTAGGCTCTATCCTGTGGGTTGAGCTATACCAAGGCATCCACCCACTATAGTAAGATCTAAACGAAATTCTCCCCAGGCTAAGTTATTTCTCCCATGTCATCATGTTTGCCATTCACCCTACTAACCTTCCATGCACTACTCCAGAAGATTTTGGGCTCTGTCCAATGGAATGACATCATTCTAATGTCACAAGTGCCACATGTCAACCTATTATTGGTCCACATGTCACTCAAAACTGGGTACTTTGGATACCCAAAAGCACTGAATATGACTACTATGTGTCATTCTCCCATTGGGTGTGCTGACATCACCATCCTTCGTCATCTGTGCCAATGAAATATTACCAAGTTTCCTCTATCAGAGAGGAGAGAGAAAATTCACGAGGGATGGTTCTTCACCATATCCCCTTTATAAAAATTTTACATGGTTCCCCAATATTTCCTTTATATTACATCAAATTTCCTCTAGGTTGTATTTCCTTGGGTAACAACTTTGAAATTATTTGGGCCAACTTTAGTGGCCCGAGCTATTAAGGTGGGGACTTTCCACTTACAATTTTGTCAGCAAATCGATCTCTCGCAACATTTTTGCATGATCCAATGTGTACTAGAGCCTGCCACCCAACACTTCGTCTGTGTGCACATAAAAAGATTCTGGACTTATGTCATCGATATGACATTATCCTGCTTGCATCATCCCTCACTAATATTTGAGCATTATGTCAAAACAATCATGGTATGTCCTTCGAGTAGGCATTGTCATGGCCAGGCTATTTTGTGGTCCCTCCCTGTAATGAATATAAATCATTTCCACTACCTTGTTGTAGTGCCAATTCATCTCGGTCTCATTTTTTGCTACTCCTCCACCATTTTTGTTGAGTTTGGTTGTTCCTCAAAACTAGATATATGCCAAAAAAGGTTTCCAACCCCTTCTAGCTCTACTATTTGACTTTGGGTGTAGTGTAACTTTGATTGGATCTATCTTTCAGACCAAGAAGCCATTTTAAGACTTTTACATATTGTTGGAAATTACTTTCCAAGATATTTCCATCCAAGTAGGTTTCATCTATGCTTAAGATGATCTTCTGTTCCACAACTACCTCCAAAGTCTCTACACCATCGTCATCCATGCGGCTCCTTGACTCTTCTTCCTGTCCTTGGAACTTGATCCCTTGAGGCATCTCTTCGACACCTATGCCACCTATTTCCGTTTGTTTCCATTAATGAATACACCATCGTCAATACATTTGTAGTTTTCATGTTTTTCCTTTACCATCAATGGTAACATATTTCCAACAAATTCCCCCTTTGGCATTGATGGCAACGTCCTGATCAAACAAAATGACATCACCAATGATCAAGTAAAGACAAGTGTAATTCTCTTCATTGATATTTTTTATATTTTTCTTGAGGTCCTTATCCCCCTTTATATGAGGTTATTTTCCATATTTTGTGTGATCACTAGGTACCTCTGCTTTATTTTGTTTGATCACCATGTACCTCTCCCCTTTGACCACCATGTACCTCTCCCCTTTGACATCAATGGTAAAGATACTAATATGCTCCCCCTATCACCAAACTCATAATGTCTTTCTAATCATGTGTACTTCTCAACTACTTCTTCTTATGTTGAAAAAATTAGGTACCTCTAATTTCATCTAAGTAGCTTCCTCTCTATCCTGTGAAAAATATTTGGTTGAAGGGAGAGGAGTAATTACTCCCAAAATATGCCTCAAAATGTTAAGAGGCATCTTAGCTTGTGCAACTGAGCCATGAGAGAAATAATTCTTGCTGGTCTAAGCCTCGAAAAGGATTACATTCATAACAGGGCCTACCTAGACACATACAACTAACTTCTAACAACAAGAACAACCTTTCCTATGTGTGACACCATCAAATTATCAACTAATGAACAACTAAGTACAATACTTAGATGTTCTTACTTGAAAAACATAGTGGGACTCTCATCAATGTATGCCCAGACCAACAACTCATCTTATATTTAACCTGGTTTACTTCTAGTGACAATAGACCCACCATGATACATTTGACTCATTAAGAACAATACTCATTATAAGTCCTTACGTGCATACCAACACTTAATACAATATCATATTGACAACATGACCACCATACTCTGACAAAGAGTCTAATGACTGTAAATACCAATTGGTAGTACCTTTGATACCAAGTGATACAAATTTAAAATGATGTCAATTGTATAATTGATGCCACAAATAATTGAGCATCCTCATCCTTTGATCATGCTCCTTTCACCAAAAATTTGATGCCTAATACCAATTACCAATATAAAATCATCATAATATTAATCCATTCTGGAACTCAACATAACATGTAGTGAACACAGTTAGCCTCTATCATGTAGGATAAAACTAATATTGAATAATGATACAACTTTTTAATGAATAATTTGATACTCAAATCATGAATTTATTATACACCCCCTATGGCTATGCTCCCTCTTTTCATTAGCAATCTGTAAATAATACTTGCAAAAGAAACTTTAGTAGTAAACACATCATCACTAAGATGATTTGGCAACAACATTCAATACTTCTCTTATCCTTCATATGCATTCCTTGACATTTTATTTTCTACTACTTGCATCTAAAATTTCTGGCTTCCCTTGAAGATAATGTCTTCTTTTCAATGAAGAGGAAAATGGTCTCTACTCCCCTTCAGTAGATTATATCCCTTTTCCTTCCACACCAAAGTATACTAAATTTTGTGAACACCATGATCTAATTGTCTGTGTTGATCCTCGTGATGGTGTTCTTTCTTCCATTTCCTATGCATGCATACCTCTGATCATTCATTTTGTTAGCACAAATTAATGTCAATCTAAAATTTACCTCTTGCACTTATTTCTCATTGTCTATTCTTTCTCTCCGCAATGAAGGACTAGAAGAGCTATTGCTCCTTTTGTATGATTGGGGTCTTTTCCTATTGAAGGTTATATAAGAGAGATCAACCAATAGAATTGTAGAATTTGATATGTCAATTTTTTGTTTATTATCTTTAAATCAAAACATTGTTTTTGTTGCCTCCATGCATCATTTGATTTTCCTCTCTTATGAGTGCTGAAATAGATTGTGTGCAATTCTCTTTGTTGGCTCTCCTAATGATCCATACCTCTATTTGTGGTGTTCTGAAAAGATGTTTTCTTACAAAATTTGCATATAGCTACTTTATGAGAAACATTATTACACATGTATTATTCAACATTATTCGATAATGGGACAAGGGAATTTTTCTTCTTACCAAATATTGTGTGTATCCAATTTCTTAGACTATAATTTCCTCCCTAACTACTATTCAACCACTAGAAATACTATCTTTTTAAATAAAAAGGCTCTTTGTGCATGTCTGTTTGAATTTTCCTTTTGAGGAATTCATGGTCATTGCTAACATGGCTCATTCCATCTCTGTTGTTGCACCTTTTTTTTCCTCTATGGACACTTGGAGGCAAAGTTCCATGCATTATTACAATAAAAGCACTTAAGGGGTTACATACCTTCATATTGATTCCTGAAAGTCATTTTTTCTCTTTGTGGCTATGTTGACTTCTCCACCATTGTAATGTTGTTGGATATTTATTTGACAAAGATGGTGGGTCCCTTTAATGATGCTTCTAATTCACTGTCATTTTCCAACATTGTCTCAACAAGAGAGGAATAATGGTTGGTCTAAATGTCTTCAGAATTATTTACATGCTTGTGAAGATTCATCAACTTCTCTTTTAATATCTTACTCTCCTTGTCTAGATCCATATTTATTCTTTTGAATTTATTAATCTCCTCAAGAGCTGATATGAGTTACCTCTTCAAATAAATATTTTCTTCAAGATCTTCCAAATAAATAGAGGAGCAACTAGATTTACCAAAAGTGTCAATTTAACTCAAAATAAATTTTTCCATTGATGACTCTAGGGATTCATTCACTGATACGTGAGATATCCTTCCTTATTCCTCACTAGAGGTGGACCTATTTTCTTCTTAACCATTTTCAAGTTCTTCTATTTCTATTAAGGTGGTCCTATCTTTACTAAAAATTGATGAGAAACTCTCACTTTCACTATTACTTGTAGCTGAGAAATTTGGAGGTAAATGGCCTACTTTTCTACAATAACAACAAAATAACAACTTACTTACAGATTGTGTCTCCTCTGAGTGTTTATCAACAATTTATCCTCTTAATATAGGAGAATCATCCTCTTGTTCATGATCTTAAATCCTCTTTGAATATGTGAATGCTTCGTCCTCCAAGGAAATCCTCTTGATATAAAATTCATCTTACACATCTATTCCAAAAATTGACTTCAATTTATCCCACATATCCTTGATAGACTCACAATAGATTACTTTCTTAATATCCACCTTAGACAACCTTCTCATGATTTCCTTCTTGGCATGATTTTCAAACTTATCATCTATGAATCCATCTTCCACAGATATCCATACATCTAATTCAAGAGCTTTCAAATAGATTCTCATCCTTAGCTTCCAAGTTGTGTAATTTGATCCATTCAAAAATAGAACTCCAATCGAGATAACCAAGTCTTGGTTCTACATGAGCATTGATCTTCCTTCTCACTATTAAACTGATTTTGAAGGAACCTCACTCATATGACTTGTTAGAAATAATGGAAACCAAGAAAATACCAAGGGGGGGTTGAATCAGTAGTGTGGCCAAATTATACAAATTTTCAGAAATTATACTTTTCAATCAATTTAGAAATCGTTCATGGATCAACAACAACACCCAATTATGTAAAACATAACATCATAAAAATCAATAACATGACAAACGCATACATAAGGCACCAATCTTCCTTTTATTATAAGCTTCAACTTGATTAAATATTTGTCCCACAACTACTACTTGTATGCTTAAGGCTTCAAGATCATAGTTCCATGCAGAAGGAAGAATTCAGGTCTCTATACAAGTCATGTTTCAATAGTAGCGAAGAAGAGGAGATAGTTCGTAGGGTAACACATCCATACATTTCTATACTATGAAGGAAATGAAAGTGAGAAAAATATCTTGATGAAAGGATCTTAATAAGATAGTGATGTGGAGATGCAAAAATGGTTGAAGCAAAGGAATAATCACGAAGAAGAAAATATATTCAAGAGAAGTAGTTTCTTGGTCTTGGAGGGGCTAATAGGTTAAGGGCCTTGGTCCCATATTCGTCAATTCAAATCTCTATAACAAGAATTTTTGCAAGTTTTCCTCTCAAAGAGTGAGAGTTTTTGGCCCTAGCTCATATCCTACATGTTGTGTCTCTTCCCTATTTATGTTCATTCTTTGGTTATTGTTTGATGAATAAGAACACTAATAATCTAATGTGAAGAAGATCCTAGCATAAAGAATTTAAAAGAATTCTTTAATCAATTTTGTAAAATGACTTCGTGTTTGCAAGGAGATCTATAAGCTAGTTGGGTCATCAAAATTTCTTGCATGAAAAAGGTGGATAGACATTTTCCTCTAAGAAGTTGAAGTCATTGAACATATCAAAAGGTCTCCTTTGAATTCATGGAAAGGGATACTTATGAAATATCCCCTCATATAGAAATATTGGAGACATCAAAGAGATGCACGTGATAAAATCATCCTGTAAAGATACAATAACGAAGGTCACATCTGATCTACACAAAATTAAAGATATCAAAGAATGAAGGATATATTCATAAGGCCTCATCTTTAAGATCTAGGAAAGAAGATAATCATCATTGATCTATAATGCACTAACTGATAATCAAGGTAACAAATATCCATGGGATAATAAAGTTACCCCATTCAACAACTTGTGATTTCTATGCAAGATAGAAGATGAAAAATTGAAGGAAAAAGTGTTGAAGGCTAAGGACCCAAACATTTGTTGATATGGAAGTCCAAGGAAGAGAAGAATTAGAAGCAAGAGGTTGTGAAATCAGCATAGGGAAACATTAAGGAATGCAAGAACAAAATATATGTTCATAAACTTTGGAATATGTAGGTCTTGGTGACCTCATTGGAATATCAAAGGAAGAATTCATCTAGGACAAGTCTCATCATACATCAGTTTAAAAGGGAAACATCAGCTAAAAAATGATATACAAGATGGTATCCTCATTGGAATATTCGTCGATCAAGAGAGGAAGCAAAAGTTTCATCAGGAACTCCAAATTTTGGATTTCATGGGATGATGGTACGATGACATAAGAGATGAAGTAGATCAAGGGGTTGAAGATCCTTTCAATCAAGGAAGTTGATGAAAGAAGCCTAGATGACCTAAAGGTAAAATGAGGTATGTATGCTTGTATTTAATATTATAAAGGCATGTCGTATGGTTGCATGTAAGGAGGATCACTACTTCTATTTTGAGAATCATGATCAAAGGAAATTAATCTCCCCCTATGAAAGAATGTCGGAAGGTGTGAGTCACACTAGATGAAATCAACATAATATGTCCTGATATGAAGAGGTGGTTGACTATGATTAAGGAACTCTGATTGGAAGTCCTTGGGAATGAAGTGTGTGGAAAGGTAGGAAGCGGTCATGATAATATTCAATGAAGGTAAAAGGCATTCAACCTCTGAAGTCTAAGAAGATTTGACAAGAAGATCTCCCAGAAGGATGTGAAGACTCTGATGGAAGTCAGAAAAAGATAGAGACCCTTAACACTGAACATTTGTGGGAGATGTGTCAATCTGCATGTAGGATGCTGATACTTATAGGAATATGTCATGGTGAAAGATCATCACAAAAGTAAAAATGATTTGAAGTGATCATCAATTATTTTTGAACTAACATATGGTTGGGCTTATGTAAGATTTTTAAAGGGAATATTTGTGAATGACTTCCAAGTAGATCATATAGAAGGATGTAAATATGGTATGAAAGCAGTATGAAATGAAGAAAATCCAGATGGAAAATCTGATGGATCACTTTCTGATGAGCTAAGGACATGACTAACTCATGGATAAAAGTGATGGATGATATTGCCCTATATATATAAGTTCCCAAAAGTTGAAGACTACTTAAATAAATTCATGACATTGAATAAAGGATCTCTTCACGCAGTTGATTATTTTAGGATCTCCAAATGAAAATTTGTTATAGATTGCTAGTTAAGAGTGAGGCTGAGAAGAATTTTCTTACTTGGAAGAAACTCGGAAATCCCTATGCCAAAAGCATAGGTACATTCCTCTGTTTTAGGAATGAGTACATAATGGAATAAAACCTCCTGGTATAAGAAGGAGCGATATACATTTTGTTATGTGCTTCACTTGAGAAGACAAAATGGAAGATTGTGTAATCAGTTGGCATCTTATGCTCTTGTGGGATGAGATAGAGAATCCCATGAAAGAGTGGTCATGGAGGACTGATATTCTTTGAGGATTGGCAACTCTAAGATATGAATAATCCTCATGGAGCATATCCTGAGAGAACCCAAGTGGGGTATGTTCTGAGAGGGACAATGATGATGAGTGTGTTTATAAATGATCAGGTCTCCCCAGCATTGAGCTTAATATATTGTGGAAAGATGGAGTCATTAGTCAAGGCCTTACCATATGAAAATTTTGTTTGGTATGATGTTATACAAATGAGTTATAAATTTTAATTCTTCTTATGAGAAATTATTCAAATTGAGAATGATGAAGTATCATTATGAATACCTCCCTAGTTAGGAGGGAGTGTTGTAAAATGTAACTAGGTTTGGTCTTCATAATGACATGTAATTATGATATCTGTAAATGATGAAATAAAAAGAAAAAATATTTTTATGCCTTGCTTTATGGGTTTCATGAGAAAGAGTTTTTATTTCTAGATGGCTACCATTGAGAGCTTTAGGATTTCTCTAATAGTCAATGTCATGTATGAAGATATGTCAAAAGTATTCTAGTTTATATTACTTTCAAAATAGCCCTCCAAAAGACAAGCACAATCATCTCTTCAAGTGTTGGCTTGTAGGGGCCTAACCGAGGTTCGGAGATGATTTAGCCAAACAAATCCCGGCACTACTGGCCCTTTCGGTGATAGTTTGTAGAGCGTGGGCTAAGGTCTCACTCGAAGTAGTATGGGAGGGTGCTAGAACCAGGTTTCCGCACCCTAGGGATGTCTGATGGGTTCCAAGTGGTCCACGATCTGACCCTACATGTATGTTGTTATGCGCAGTTGTCAATACCTCACAGCCTAGGATGCTACCTTCGTGTAGCCCTACCTGGGCGCCGAACTGTGTTATTACGCAAATCCTTACTAGTAACCCGATACTAGTTGATTAACATAGCTTATCTATATGCTTTCTATTACACTTAGCAATATTCACCATTCATACAAATGCGCGCAGTAAATAAACAGTATGATTGGAAATGATATCAAACAGGTAATAACACAAGAACAGATACACAGAATTGTAAACTTATACACCAACTCATCGTGCTTCAAGCTGAGCTGCTCCATATTGATCTTCTGCTCACTAAGAACTTGGATCATGTAGTTCTCCCTAGCATGCAACTCTATTGTTATTCCATTTTGTAGTTGATAGAGCGTTTCCAAGGGAAGGGCGGCTAGATTAAGGACAAGGCATTTCATCATGCTAACCATAATTCGGTCCATCATATATGATGATATTAATGCTCCCTCTCGAAACACTATTGTGTTGGCCATCCTTGGGCGCAGCATTTGCTCTGTTGCAAAAGTGCCTGCTGCGATGTGGGTAGACAGGGTACCTTCCTGACGGGTCCACACTTGTAACTCTTGTAGTTGTGCCCTGAGGGCCCCCAACACACTCATGTTCTCTGTCATAAACTCTTTGAGCACCTCACTAGTGATATCGCAAACCGTCTCGTCGATGTCATGGAGATCACCTTTGGTTAAGGTGATCGGGTCAATGGCCAGCTTCAAGGCCTTTACCTTCTTCCTTGGGCCCAATCTCTTTGTGATGTGTGGCCATTTGAGCTGTGTGGACACAGTCCTTGGCTCCACGCTCCCTTCTGCTATTTATGTGTCCTCTACCTCCTGCCTTGAGGATGTTGCTTGGCCCTTCGATACCTATATCGTTGCAACCTCTACTATCTATGCTGTTGCTGCTACTTCTGCAACCTTCTTCTGCTCCATGGCTTCCTGTGCCACTTCACAGACTACTCTTACCTCAGGTGCTAATTTTTCATTATGCCTTCTCGCGGCCAGTTGGGTGACGCGGAGCTTGGCATCATCCTTCTTTTTTTGTGCTACTACTTTCTCCAGTTCCGCCAAATTTGGGGCACGCCACTCGGGAGGCCATGTTTCCAATACAGTGAATATTGCGTCGTCAGTGGCTACAAATGGTAGCTTTGTAAACTTCTTCACCAATTCCTTTCATTCCCTGATGTATATGTTGTACATATCTTCCTTGAAGTATGCAAAAATTTGCAGACTAATGTGCACCGTAGGTGACAGGCGCAGCCTCCTATTGATCCACATTTGGATGCTCGCCTCCATGAGCACCCAAAAAATTTTTGTATTGCGAATCCGTTTTGCATCCTTGGTGGCCTAGAGCAAAGCGTACTTCGCAGCCTCTGCTAAGTCTCATTCAATGTTCAGGAATTGACTATTCTCTAGCATTTCTCCTGCTATCAACAATATGGATAAGAGCAACCACACGTAGTGGAAGTTATTACCTTGCTCCTGGGCCTCGCGATAGTTTAACAAAAACTCCTCACATAGGAACTCGGCCCAGTTGAACTGGACCTGCTCCACGCATTGTTCGGCCAATGCGACCACCGGTATTAGTACCTCATCCGCGTGGCATTTTCTCATCACTATACCAACCAGGAGTTGGGTGGCTACACGCACCCCCTTATCCTTGATGTTGGAGATGGCGTAGCACCTCTTATTTTCTCCAGCTCATACTTTTCCTTCATGGCCTCTGCGAGAGTGAAATCACTACTTTTTCCAGCTATCATCGCAGGATCCTTTCCTTTACAGGGAAGCCAAGAAATTTGGTGGATGAAGTCTGTTGTGATGGGAATATGCTCCTCTAGCCATAGATACCCGTCATGCACTAGGCAAAGAAGCTACCTAATGATGAAAATGGTGATGGGCGTGTGGTGGAAATGTGGAATCCATAACAAGTGCAGCAACCCAACCTTCTCCACACTGCACAACCATTTTCACGGCTCTAATGCTATCACTACCCCATCCATATTTTGCTTCATCAGGTTTTCCATCTCTAAGTGCGAGAAATTCTCGCTGTCCGTGAGGTTCCAGTCTTCAAATTTCATGGTGGGCACACGACCTAGGTGTAAGCCCTCAAATACAATGCCATTAGGGAGGAGCAGGGTCTGGAGTTAACCCTTTGTTGCATCCAGATCCTGTGGTACTTTGGCTTTCCCTTTCCATGAAGGGACATACGTGGGTAGTTTCACAGCAGAGTGTAATGGTTGGATGTCCTCACGTCTTCTTCTTCTTCTGCAACGACAATTAGGGCCTGCAAATATTCTTCCTCCTCATCTATTTCAATCGTGAATGCCTTACCTTTTTCATCCATTGATAACTTGTTGTACCATGGATTCCTCATGGACATGCATACTGGTCCCATTTCTTGCTTACCCTTCTCTAGCCTTGACATCCACGGTGATTTGGGGATTTCTATCACAACCCCAGTGCCTTTAGGAACATCCTGCACCATGGGGGTCTGCGTGGCCTCGTCGGCATTTCCTTCTTCAATTCCCAAACCATCCTTAGAATCCATCATCATCTCTACACTGTATGTTGTCTATCACGAAATTAGAGCTCTATTATTTCTCGCCTCTCAACACTCTGTGCTCTGCTCAACCGCTTAATGCTCAAATAACCAAGTGTTGTCCATTGGCTAGCCCTTTGAGTTTTATAGCACCTTTTGAATTCAAATTCAACCATTACCCCCAATTTCAGGCCATCAATTCTTCTGTGGTGGAAGATTTTCCCAAATTGTGCTCATAACTCTCCTCTTAAATGTCCGCCGCCCACTCCATTTGGCATCAAATTGGACATCTCGTCATGAACAGTGACACCAATGGTCACTTCCCAGCTGACCCTCATGGTAGCACAACCCTCCAAGCACGATGACAAACCCTGTGACATCCTGCTCCTGCACACATTTCTCATATTGCGCGGCCCCCAGGCAGAATATTTGATAGTCTTGTGCTCCCTCTCAACTGCCAAGAGCTCTAAGACTTTCCTTCCTACCACAATTTCAAGCCATCAATTCTTCCGTGGTGGAAGATTTTCCCAAATTGTGCCCATAACTCTCCTCTTAAATGTCCATTGCCCACTCCATTTGGCCTCAAATTGGACATCTCGTCATGAACAGTGACACCAATGGTCACTTCCCAGCTGACCCGCATGGTAGCACAACCCTCCAAGCGTGGTGACAAACCCTGTGACATCCTGCTCCTGCACACATTTCTCATATTGCGTGGCCCCCAGGCAGAATATTTGATAGTCTTGTGCTCCCTCTCAACTGCCAAGAGCTAGTCAGGGGTGTTACACAACAATTTGTCACTGTCCCTGCTACCCCTCTCTCGTATCTTGGAGGACTCATTCTGGGACCTATGAGAAGTGACATGGCCTACAAACACTTTCATTGCATTCCTTTGAACATGAGATTTATTTTCCCTGAAGACATCTCCTACTGAAAAACCCTAAAAATAGCTATTTTTGCATTGGTGTGGTTCCACAATGCAGCCCTCGCGCCAAGGGGGAAAATCCTCCAAAGAGGGTGTGCCAATTGGCGCTCTGTCATAGAGTCGCACCCGTGCCAACCATAATCAGAGGTGTTTTTTAACAAATAAACAGTGAAAGTTTCGTCCTAACAAATTCCTGGACTGATATCTATCTTGAGTTGGGTGGTTGAGCTATGGATTTCCATAGGGAGGAAGTGGTTTGCCACCTATCATGGAAGCTTCCTTGATGATATGGCCAATCCCATGATTATTGGTGATGATCCCAACTCCCCTTCCTCCATCTGTAAAAGCTTGTCCATTTTCCTTGGCAAGCTAGTTCCAGAGATTCAGAATTGCCAAATTTCCAAGAGCTTGACGTTGCAAGAGCCTTCTTGATTCCCATAAGGCCAAATCCAAGCAAGGAGATTATTGTCCAAGATCTAAAGAGAGAGGCTTGTCCCTATCCCAACAGGTTTTGCGAGACATGTGCTACTGACTACCCACCAAAGGAGAATCTAGCATCAGAACTTTGGTTGTATTCCCCTTTGATCAATTATTAATGAACGACTATTGGTTATGGTTCCACTCTTGTTATTATTTGTGATGATGATGAGTTATGTCCTTTGTGACTGACATATAGTTGCATATGCTGGATTTTATGCTTGTGTTTCTGTCACTTCTTGTATGTGGAGGTGTCCATTCACGAAGATCGTGAGGATTGTGATCTGTCGGAGCAAAGGAATGGGAGCACCACCCCTCCTACAAACAATAGCGTTGGAATCCAGGTAGGCCTTCATCGATGGTCTCTTTATTTTCAATTAGGAACTTGTGCTATAGCATTTGATGATTGTTTCTACACCTGGTTTGGGCTAGTAGGGATCGAATCTGTTTGCAGAGGGGATTTAGCTCTTAAACAATTTGGTGACTCCATTGGGGAGCTTGTCTTGCCTTTTTAGTTGTTTCTTGATTTTTTGCTTGCTTGGTCATCCTTTTGGGCTGGGTTCTTTTGCTTTTTTTTGCTTCTTGGTTTACCTGGTTTTGGATTGCTTATTTTTCATTTTGGCACACCAAACTTGAATGGCACTCTTTTTTGCATAATAGTCACGCCAATTAGCAGTAGTTGTCAATATTTCACTCGCGCCAATCCTTAAAAGGCACTAGTTTCATCCTGACAGTCGCGCCAAGCCTGGGAATTGCTAGGGTTTGGTTGATTTTAAGCCTTCTGAGCTTGGTCTTTGATTTTGGGTACATTTTGTCGACTGCTTGAGTGTGTTGGAGTCCTATTTGACTGGTTTTAACCTTCATCCTTTGGTTGTTTGCCATCTTCTATTGATTCTACGTTTTTAGCCCTAGGGCATCTAGTGGCTTTGTGTGTCAAGCCTTCCTTAGGAGTTTTTGGTATTTTATTGGTCCAGTTGACTTTCTAATTGCTCCCTTGCACTCGTTTAGTGGTTTTCAATCATTTCATTGCGTTGTTTGAGTGACCTACCTTATTTTCACTAGAATTCCGCCTTGTTTTGCTTTGGGCCTAGATTACACGGCTCATTTGTGTCTTTGGGATTTTTCTCGGTTTTGAAGGATTGCTTTGTCAATTCAGGGATCTAATTGTGCTTGCATTGAGTGAAATTTTCTTTTTTTTCTCACTTACTATCATTTCTCAAAGTTTGTTTAGTGCATCTTTCCCTTAACATTAAAAAAAAAAAAATCTCTCTTGCTTTTAATTAGTTAATGTGAATTAGAGCTTTTCATTGTTATTAGTGATTAGTGACTTTGAAGAAAAGCTTTTTGATTTCCATTAGCTGCATTAGAGATATCGTTGGTTGTCTTGTGATCATTTTGTTTATGTGAAATCTCTCAACTCTCTTATAGTTAGCGTTCATTGAATATAATGATATTTTGTGGCATATAGCTTGCATCTAGGAAATTTTGAGACATTACATACGGTAAGGCCTGAAAACTAAAACATAATCCAAGATCAACTTTAAAACGAACTGAATGAACCTAACAATTCATTGGAACATAATGCACACTATTTAGAGGTCTAGGCTAGAAACTTGATCCGACGTCATTAAACCTAGTCACTTTTGTTTCCACTCATGGTTGGGTGATTCCTCCTTCTGTGACTCAATAGTGGTCTAGTACAGAATTGTGCTCCCACGTGCCATCAAGTATATGGGGAGACCCCACTAGGTTATCATCCTTTATCCATAGCAAGCCGAGTCTGCCTCCCTATACCCGTGATACACCGAACACAACATTCAGGGAGATTGCCTGCACGTACGGAAAGTCCTTGGTTGATTTATCTTTCATTTCTAAAACCAAGGTGTATATTGCAGTTCATGGTTATTTGGTACACCCTCTTTGCCTAGTATCCCTGAGTAGTCATTTGATCTTTTCTGATTCCCTAAATTTGAAAGGATCACCAAGCGCTTGTCCTTTCACGCTTGTTTCAAACTTGAAAGTGATAGAGTCACATTTTATCTATTTCTTCACTCTTAAAACATGAAACAGTGAAGTTTCTTAATTTCAATGTGGTAAAAATTAAATCACCCGCAATCACATGCCCTGTTAGATTCTGCTTGTTGGCCATTTTGATAGTGTATCTTGACTCTTTTTTAGCCCCGCGTGCGATTTTCAGTTTTTGATGGCAACGTTTCCAGAGTTCACCAACCCAGGAATCCCCTCTAATAGGAATCCTGGTCATTTTCCTCCTTTTGGGAATGTTGGTGCTCCTTACATGGCAATGTTATCCCTTCCTGGGTTAACTGTTGGGTTGCCTGTTTGGTTGTTCTCAACTTCTGTGGTCTCTACCACTGGTCAATCAGTTCCTCCACCCGAACAACATCATGTTGATTCCAAGGTGGAACTCTCCCCTTCTTCACCTGTTTCTATGTCCTCATCTTCTACTTCGCGTGGTGAAAGTCTGGATTCAAGTAACGAGGTGGCTAAGAAGAAGAAGAAGAAGTCTCATAAGTGAGAGGCTAAAAGTACAGCTACTGCTCCGAGTATAGCTCAGATCGAAACTCCTTCTGCTCCTCCACAGAAGGTTAAGTTTCCTTATAAATTGTGCAAGGGAGACCATCTTCTTCGTGATTGTCCTGGCATTCCTAGGATCTTAGAAGTATGGTCTCACGATCTGGCTCATCCCTCATCATCCTCTGAAGCTCATGGCGATGCTACCCTATCAACTAGCAACAATGAAAAGAAAGGGAATATTCGATTCCCCTGTAGGCTATGTGAAAGAAACCATCCCCTTCACCTTTGTCCACTCATGGATAAAGCTTCCACCATTTTGGAAAGTCTTACATCTTCTTCACCTCTCTTTAGACCCTCTACTTATCGACAATGAGATTGAGTTAGATTATTCTCTTGTCCATCCTCCTCTTTCTGAACTTGGCTATGCTAAGCCTATTCCAGACCAACCATTGGTTGGAAAGAGTGTCGACTCAGGTTCACCACCTGTCAATCACTCTGTTTCGGAAGAGTGTCATGCTCATGTTCTTCTCATCTTTTCAGATTCTCCTGAGTCCAAAAACCACCCTCCTATCCCAGCTGATCCAGAGAGTCCTTCTTCGATTCCTTTAGAGCACGGGGGCAATCATACGATTCCCCCACCAAGTAGTTCAGCCGTTTCCTTCGACTGGAGTCACCTGACTGCTTTCTGCCTTCCATCCCATGTGCCTTTCCAGATTACAGTACATGCCTATGATAAGGTAGTACCTGGCACTGTCTTGGATGAGGGTGCATCTGTCATTCTTATGCCTTCCACTACTTGGCAAGCTTTGGGCTCCCCATAGCTTGTGCCGGTCGCATAGAATCTGTTAGTGTTTGACGGAGGAACCAGTCAACCATTATGGATCCTTCCGAAGTTCCCTATTACTTTGGGAGGCAAAACCATCTATATAGATGTACTGGTTACCCAAGGTGCTTTAGATTCAGTCTTCTCCTTGGCCGTGACTATGTTTATGCCTTGGGGGGCCTTGTCTCTTCACTTTTCCGTGTGGTTTGCTTTCCACACGATGGAAGAATCGTGACTATAGATCAATTATCATTCTTTAGTCCCCCGGTGCCTCCTGCGTAGTTGTCATCCCCTCCTGGTTTTTATCCACCAGTTGTATCTGCCCCACCACAGGTCAACTACGTGGCTATTTATCACGTGCCTGTATCCAGTGATGATGTCATCATGCATAGTGTCCTAGGGGCATTAGGTCCTGACTTCCAAGATGTTTTCCTTCCATCGGGAGTGACACTCTTGGAAGCAATGACTTCCTGTCCATTACGATGAAGTTCGTTCGGAGCATAGTTCGCTTTCCTATGTCAAGCTCCTTAGAAAATGAAATTGGTTTTGGTCGGAGCATAGTTCGCTTTCCTATGTCAAGCTCCTTAAAAAATGAAACTGGGTTTGGTCGAGCATAGTTCCTGATCTTGTGTCAAGCTCGTTAGAAAATGAAAGGAGGGTTATGAGGATACTTCTTTTACTATGTCAACCTCATTGAAAAATGAAACAACTCCCTTTCCAAATCGAGTCTTTTGATTAAGATCTCGTAAAATACAAGTCAAGTTTTTCCAAGATCTCGAAAGTGAATCTTCATTCCATCCACTTTGTTGCATGCAATGAAGCTTGGGGGTCATGGACCTTGTTTTGCATCATTATGCTAGGGGCATCTGAACTTCTAACCAGCAAAGTTTTTCGTTTCACGCTTGTGTAAACATGAAACCGAATCCAAGCAGAGTTCTCCATGGTTCAAGCTTGTGTGAAAATGAACCCATACCCGATGTACATCTCGTGATTGCCATTTTTATCCGCTAAATTCTATTAGATGAGCCTTGGTTGTTTTCATCCCATCGCCACCATCTCTTTGGCCGATCATATGCTTTCACTTTCTTGTTTTCCTTTCCTGAGGGACCACAGTTAAGAGTGGATTTGTTAGCCAACCTCTTGACCATTACATGTTTTGAGCAGTTCCACCATTGCCGGAACCAGTTGCTACCCTTTATACCACTCGTTCCTCTGGGATGAGTCAGCTTTAAGCTCTTTTCTGACTTGTAAAATATGAAAAGATTGCCGAGTAATTTTTCCCTTTTTGACTCGTTAAAGCGAATAAAAATGGAGGTCTTCTTTCAGCTTCTTTTTGACCGTTTAAAGATGAAAAGATTGTCGAGTTATTCCTCTTGACTCATTAAAAATAAATAAGAGGTGGTTGCCTTTAAGCTCTTTTATGACCATGTAAAGATGAAAAGATCGTCGGGCCCTTATCATTTCAGGCTCGTTAACGGTTACGAAATGACATGATTTCGGTCGCTTTTTTACATTTTTAGGTCGAAGTCACTAATCATGAAAAGTACTCCTCGATCATAATGGTCAGGCGGTTCTTTCGAGCATTGTTTTATACTTTTTCGGGCTCGAGAGACACAACTTTACGAAAAAGGACCCCCTGGAGTTTTCTTTTTTGTTGTCTTTTCAAACTCTCTAAACATGAAAAGGCACTGATTTTTCCCTTTGTCAGACTCGTTAAAACTTGATGACATTGGATTCCGTCGAAATGACATTTTACAAGCATATTCTATCCCCGTCAAGCTTGTTAATAAAAATAATTGGGGTACTCACTAGAAATGTTGGGGAAAATAGAACTAGAATCATTGTCGTGTCGACAGTATGTCGCTCTTGAACATGGCGCTTGTCTGCATTCGTGTCTGGGTGGGGACATCTCATCTCATTTTTCACTTGCCTCCGTGGGTTTGGGTGATCCTGTTTGACCTCTCATCTGCTCTTTGCCTTGTCACCATGACCTCTGATCGATTGATGTCAAATACTACCAAGTCCACTATCGTGCCACCGATATTTTCAAGAGAAGTTGAACTCTGCGAAATTTCAACCTCCCTTCGATAACTCAATAATCTTGATTCACAAAAACATTATCTTCGTCCGTCTCACGTCGATGATGTGGGAAACACTATGGCCCACCTTTGATCAAGATTACTTCCTGTCAACTTCAACTCATTATCCAGGAAGCTGATCTAGAGACTCCCTTCTAGTTCCTTGGAGCCTGCATGCCTCAATGGTAGGTTTTTCGCATTCGACGTGCGTTTTTCATTATTGGCCTCTGATTGAATGATTCTATGAGTGTTCGACATCGGCTCACTGATTCACACGCCATAGATTGTACCTGTAGTACCTTGAGGGCCATTGTCATTATTGGTGGTACCTCTCACGTCTGTTAATAGCTTTCACCATTGTCATGTTCGACTTCGATTCCTATATTCGCATGCTTGAACTTGTACTTTGTTCAGATCGAGATCGAGCACAAGACCCTGGATTTTGTCTGTTGGGATCCAGGTTGCAATTTTGTGGATTATTATGATTATTACATGACTCATTCACTGGATGGATGCGACCATGCCTGAGTCTATTTATCGATCCTCACTGGATGGCTGCGTCCATACCTTGGATCTAGATTATTGTGTACTCTGCTATGGATGGTTGCGCCCATACCACACATATCATGTATTTGAGATATCAGTTGTACTTATCCATGCAGGTTTTCTGGTGGCAGTGTTTTCAGGTGGACATGTTCCCGTAAAGCATTTCACCCCTCTCTCTCTCTTGGGCCTCATGCTTTACGGGGCATATGTTACATAGTAATTTCTCACCGTCCCTGCTACCCCTCTCCTGTATCTTGGAGGACTCATTTCGGGACCTATGAGAAGTGACATGGCCTACAAACACTTGCATTGCATTCCTCTAAACATGAGCTTTATTTGCCCTGAAGACATCTCCTGCTGAAAAACCCTAAAAATAGCTCTTTTCCATTAGCGTGGTTCCACAATGCAGCCCTTGCACCAAGGGGGAAAATCCTCCAAAGAGGGCGCGTGAATTGGCACTCTGTCATAGAGTCACACCTGCACCAACCATAATCAGAGGTGTTTTTTAACAGATAAACGACGGAAGTTTCATCCTAACAAATTCCTGGACTATTATCTATCTTGAGTTGGGTGGTTCGGCTATGGATTTCCATAGAGAGGAAGTGGTCTGCCACCTCTCATGGAAGCTTCCTTGATGATATGGCCAATCCCATGATTATTGGTGATGATCCCAACTCCCCTTCCTCCATCTATAAAAGCTTGTCCATTTTCCTTGGCAAGCTAGTTCCAGAGATTCAGAATTGTCAAATTTCCAAGAGCTTCATGCTGTAAGAGCCTTATTGATTCCCATAAGGCCAAATCCAAGCAAGGAGATTATTGTCCAAGATCCAAAGAGAGAAGCTTGTCACTATTCCTGACACGCTTTGCGAGACATGTGCTGCTGACTACCCACCAAAGGCGAATCCAGCATCAGAACTTTGGTTGTATTCCCCTTTGATCAATTATTAATGAACGACTATTGGTTATGGTTCCACTCTTGTTATTATTTGTGATGATGATAAGTTATGTCCTTTCTAACTAACATATAGTTGCATATGCTGGATTTTATGCTTGTGTTTGTGTCGTTTCTTGTATGTGCAACTGTCCATTCATAGAGATTGTGAGGATTGTGATCTGCCAGAGCAAAGGAACGGGAGCACCACCCCTCCTACAAACAATAACGGTGGAATCCAAGTAGGCCTTCATCGATGGTCTATTTATTTTCAATTAGGAACTTGCGCTATAGCGTTTGATGATTGTTGCTAGACCCGATCTGGGCTAGTAGGGGTCGCCTCTGTCCGCAAAGGGGATTTACCTCTTCAATAAGGTGGGTGCACCACCCATGTGGGGTTTCATCTCATCTTCCACCATGGTTCGCGGAGAATACCCATATTCCATTGTAGTGATTGGCATCAGACACTCTACTAGTTGCATTGTGCTGCCTTGGTCACTACGTTTGCTGAGATGCGATCTCAACCATGGCAGCAAACTAACCAATTCACGAGGATAGCTTTCCAATTTTTCAGTATGACTATAGACACCTTACCTTGCCATCCTCCGTTTTTCGATAAGAAATGCTTCCTTTATTTCATTTTCCACCTTCTTGACCTCTGCATCCATTAAATTATTTTTCTCCCTTAGCTGTACCCAGTATTTTTCAAGTTTGCAAAGTCTAAAATTTCCTCATTGGATTTCTTCCTCAAGTCGTATATGTTCTGTTTCATGCAACTGTGTGATTTCTTCATTTGAGTCTGTGCGAACCATTGTATATAAGGGTTTTGTTATGTGTGGACTCATCTTTGCATGCTTCACAGGGACTACAACCCCTGCTTCATACTTCAGCTTCAGAAGTGCTTGCGCGGTCAAAGTTTTGCACATGGTCCTATAAGCTCATACAACCGTTGATACGCACAGGTCTTAGTCGGTGCAACTCACATGGTGGACCCTATTCAACACTTCGCACACCTTGTCAAAGGCTTCCCCATGTATTATTTTTGGTGTGCTAGGTTTTATCATGCTTCTTCATTCACACACTTGTCTTGTCGGCTTCTACTTGTTTTTCCTGTTTTCAGTCATGATAGCGATGTTCGTTTGTGCGGATTGCATACCATACATCTATACCTATCTAGAAAGGTGGGTGTGCAAGTTTTTTCACCCCTCATAATTGGCTCTCATCCATCGCTGATGTTTTCCAAATCATATAAGAATCTCCCTTATGCATTCACGCTAGCTCTCAATACTTCTCTCATGCGTACCCGACCACCTTCCAAGCGTCGCACACAATGCCCATTTCAGATCATCGAACTACTATTGTTCTAGCACTGGGCTTTCAAATTTGTTCAATAATTCATCCACCACTGTCAACCCATCATACATAGGCAGATTCCTTACCTCTGTTGTCACATAGTGTAGTGATCTTACCATCATGTTCCGATTGAGCGTGGTTACCTCATGTAACTAGTTTGCCATTGTTTTGTTTCCTCATCTGAATATGATGTGCAGGAGCGCACTCCCATGAAATCTAACCATCCACTATAGGATTCACCTGATATTTTTCTTGAGCAGTTATCTTGTAGATACACTCTAGCTCGTCGTCGCTCTCATTATCGTGCACTGGCTCTGTGTAGTGTGCTCCTTCTGTAGGGTCTAAACGCACCACTATGCGTAGTGACTTTTTCTCAAAAATCATTTTTTGCTTCTTCAGGTTTATGACTCTATTCATATCAGTGGCCCAGTCTATGCCCAGTAGCATGGGATAGGGATTTCTATCATCGATAATCTCTATCACTTTGAAATTTTCCAGCGCGCTCGCACCTTCAATATCCATCGTTACTCCTTCCAATCTTCCCATTGGTAAGACCTTCTGTTGGTTCACCATTCATTATTGAATAGGAGACCATTGTAGTGTGGGTCTACCCATGCATTCCCATGTTTGTTTTGGTAGTACATTTGCGTCTGATCCAAGATCCAGAATTACTTAATCCATTTCGTACTCTCTGATTTGCACAGTCAATCTCATTTCCCTTCCTGTTCGAAATGCATGCTTTCCAAGTTTTTAGACTACGCGCGGTTCTCCTAACCCCGCACACCTAGTGATGAGTTTCTGTAGTCCCTTTACAGCCTTGTTGTCACACATTAGTTTCATGCATGTCTCCAGAAAGGTAGTGAGCATTGAAGGATCCATTACTAGTTCTAGTTGATCCTTACTACCTGAAGTGGAGGCCTCCATGAAGCTCTTCTTATCTTCCATGAATGTCTCCTTCACATGCTCCAAATCAAATCCAAGTTCCTTTGTAGGAGCCTTGCAAACCCACACACTTTCTTCAGGTTGCTTGCGTTTGTCATCTCCTATCGTGATATAGCTTTTGAGCACTATGTTTACATTCGGGTGCTCTTCGTGTGGCTTAGACCTCATAATTTGCAAATTCTAAGTTGGGGGAGGCTGGAGTACCCCTTTATTGTACAACCTCACTATCAATGTAGGGTTTTCCTTTGCCTCATGATCAAACTGAGTACAGTATAAAAATGATTGTCTCGCCAGATTCATATAATCACAGACATAGTTCCCTGGCCCTGCACAACTGTAACAAATTATTTGTCTGCAACCCCTTCGTGGTCCCATTCCACCTTGACCTCGTCCGCATCCCTGAAATCTAGTGTGTGTCATTCTTACATTTGGGTCGAGGGCTCACATTTCAATCTGCGCTTTGTGGGTAGGAGTCTGATCCATCATCAGCTCGTAACTTCTGCAGGTGTTCTCATCATGGCTTACTGACCTGCAAAATTACAGAACAACTGTTGGGACGTTTGTGTATACTTCTACAAGAGATTACAATTATCTCTAGCGTATTTTCCTCCTATCTGACAAATCGCACACCATAATGTAGGCGCTGTTCTCGATCCTTCTTGTGCCTTTGGTCTTAATGGCATTGACCCTCCTCCTGCCAAGTAATTCATGAAGACTGGACAATTGTCCTTGTCATGCCCCTGGCCTTTACATTTTATGAACCATACTTCTTCGCACGCCTCTGGCTGAGTTGTCCTGTCCTATTTCAAACTATGCATTTCCAGACACTAATTTTATAGTTGCACGTGGATTTGTTGGACTCCCACACTAGGATCTTGTATTGGTGTCTCATGCAATCTCATCACAATCTCTAAATCTTCGGCCTTGGTGGATAACTTCTATCATGGCAACGCCATCCTTAGATGCGGTGTTAGGGGCGCTACAAACCATGTGTGGTGTTGCCCATCTATCAAGGTCATGTTGGCTTCACGAATCATACTCTTTAGTCTCTGATTGAGATCCCATGGGGTCTTTCCTGGAAGCATTGTTATCTCCTTAAACCCGATAATCAATTGTGTCTCTGAATTTGGCCTGCTAAATTCCTTGTTTAGCATGGCCTGAATATCTATGATCCCCACGTTAGGATTGTCATTAGAATTCTTAATGTACCATGTTAGTGCATGATCCTGCAATGTGATCACCAATGTTTCCTTCTCTATATTGTCATCCATGACTCCTTTTGCTTCCCATATGGCCCTTACCTTGAACAAAAGTTGGTCTGGATCTTCGTTCCTTACTCCCCTGAATACCGGTAATTTTATTGCGCTCACCATATTGAACTGTGGTGGTGGCGGAGGTGGTGTGGGCAGAGATGGAGGTGAAGATGGTGAGACTGGTAGTGGTGTACGTGGAGGTGGTGGGCATAGAATTCACTACCTTATCAGACTAACCATGCTTCTCGGAGAAACTCTCGCGAGCTCTTCCTCACTTTCCCACTGAAGTGAAATCAAGGGGTTATTTTCTATCTTTGTGCTAACTTTGTTTCTATAGATCTTCCCACTTCATGTAGCCCCAAATATCAATTTATTCGCATAACCTGCTTTTCACATAATAACATCTTGATCCAAGTGTTTAAAGATTTAATGTACTTACCTCGCAGTCCTTTGAGGAAGCGTTGGTCCACCTCGTTGTAGCTGACTGCTGTGTCTACCACGGACTCGGTGATAAACCCCCCTCTAATTCAATTGAGCCAATGGTCTACAATGCACGTGATCTTATCTTCTAATTCTTCTAGTCTACGCACTAATTTTTGGGTCCACACAATTGGTTTGTCGAGCCTACACCTTCCCTGATTGTCTGCTAGCTTCGTGATCCACTCATACAACTCAGAGGGAAAGGATGCAAATAAAATTTCATCGATTCCCATATATAAGTAGCGTTCCAACCATTGTTCCTTCGACACTTGTGGATTCCTGTTTTCTTGCGCCGGGAACTCGTGAGTCTTTTTGTCTAACCACCCTTCAATTTCTTTCTTCATTGGATTCCAGTGAAACGACATCAGAAATCCCTTATGCAGATCCTAGTCCCGACAACAGAACCATTTTTTGGCTTGTAGGGGCCTAACCCAGGCTTGGAGATGATTTAGCCAAACAAATCTCGGTACTACTGGCCCTTTCGGCAATAGTCCGCGGAGCACAGACTGAGGTCTCACCCAAAGTAGTATGGGAGGGTGCTAGAACCAGGTTTCCGCACCTTGGGGATGTCTGATGGGTTCCAAGTGGTCCGCGCTCTGACTTTATGCACACATTGCTATGTGCACTTATCAGTACCTTGCAGCCTGGGATGATGCCTTCACGCAGCCCTACTTGGGGGTCGAACATTGTTATTACCCAAATCCTTAGTAGTAACCTAATATTAGTTGATTAACTTAGCTTATGTGTATGATTTTTGTTATACTTAACAATATTCACCATTCATACAAATGTGCACAATGAATAAACAGTATAATTGTAAATGATATCAGATAGGTAATAACACAAGAACAAATACACAGAATTCAAATAAAACTTCTCTTTATTATTCTTCTTCCTTCGTTACAGACTTGACCCCGCCCTACACACTCAGTTGTGGACTCTACTAGGCCTTTACGCACTTAGTTGTAGAGTCTCTTCCTACTACTACGACCCAAGATACTTAGACTCTTGCTATATGTTCACTATCTTACTCTATCTATCCGATTCCATCGATTCCTTTTTTCATTTCTTTACAACTCAGAGCCTCACTCTATTTATACAATCCCATGGTTTGCAAACCATGGGTAGGCTGACACTACATTCAAAACTTAGGGCAAACAACCCTATGACTCTAACACACAATTTGCGCTCCGTGATCGCAATTCGCAAAGTCTTTACAACAATATTACTCAAAGCTTGGGCTTTTGAGCCCCAAACCATGCTATGGGGGGATTCCATGCCCAACATGAAGTCATATTCCAAGCTATATGGAATAAACATGTCAGCTCACCTATTGAGACACACCCCTTCACTATATGTCATGTCAGATTATATATAGGACAAAATACTATATATAGGCATGCTAGGATCCACATTTTAGAACACAGAGATGTTCATAATACACTCTTAATTCAGATGAGGAGTTACAATTTAGATAAAATTGCAAGAGTGAAACTTGCATATCTCTGCAATTTCAGAGGGTAATCATAGAGTGCATAACTTCAATATCTCTGAGAATTTTGGTTATGATTACAGATACCACAGTTTAGATTCTTCTATGGTTTTTTTGAAGGTTTATCAGAGTCAATCAAGAAGTGAATATGGATCCTCATATATATTACAATAGATGCTACAGTTGAAGGCTTCAAGATCATAGTTCCATGGATAAGGAAGAATTTGGATATCTATATAGGTCATGTTTTAGTAGCAGTGAAGAAGATGAGATAGTTAGTAGGGTATCACATCCATCCATTTCTATAGTATGAAGGACATGATAGTGAGAAGAAGATCTTGATCAAAGGCTCTTTATAATACAACAATGTGGAGATGCAAAGAAGGTCAAAGCTAAGGAATAATCACAAAGAAGAAAAGATAGTCATGAGAAGCAGTGTCTTGGTCTTGGAGGGGCTAATAGGTCAAGGGTCTTGGTCTTGGTATATGTCAATTGGAATCTCTATAAGAAGAATTTATGTGGGATTTCCTCTCAAAGAATGAGAGGTTTTGGCCCTAGCTCATAGCCTACATGTTGTGTCTCTTGTCTATTTATGTTCATGCACTAGTTACTGTTTGATGAAGAACACTAATAATATAATGTGAACAAGATACTAACCTAAAGAAGTAAAAAGCATTCAAAAATGGTCACTAATGAAGTATAAATCCCCTAATGAAAATTCGCTAGATTCCTCAACAAACATATGCCGAAAGTATTTTAAATACTCTACCATTTCCAGATATAGTCACGTTACCAAATACAAATCCCACGATATTTTTAACTTTTAATACAAATGCTGCCATTTCTGCCAAATTAGCCTTAATCTCCTTTTCCTTAGCTCCTTTACAACTTTTCTACCATACAACTAGGTCCCATGAGCTCCAGTGAAGATTTTAGGTTCTTAACCTATATAAGCCCATCGCAAGCTTAATAACCATCCACGCCCCTGGTTCTCAGCCCGATGTAACCTCACACTAATGCTTGGGCTAGAGATCTATATCTTGATGTCTCCATTTGTGTCCCCTTTATAAAATTTGGGGATGGGCCTTGTGGTCTTAGTTGTCTTACGTGGTTTTCCATCCTCAATCTCATCTTTCTATGTTATGTCACCTGTACTACCTTTGTGTCTTGAAGCTTTCTTCTCAGTACACTTCTCAATTGAGCCTTAACATTATTTTGGGCTTTGTCGTGCGGGCTAAGTTGTACAAAGGGGTCCACCCTCTGCAACAAGAGACAACATAAATTATCTCTAGGCTAATTTTTTCACCCATGTTATATCGATGCCTAGTTACCATGTTAACCTTCTATGCACTGCTCTAAAACCTTCCAAGCTCTGTCCAACAGGTTGACATCATGCTAATGTCACCTGCGTCATGTGTTTACCTATGATTGGTCCACGTGTCACCCGAAATAATGCCCTTTGGGTATCCAAAAACACTAAATGTGACGATCACGCGCACACTCCCATTAGGTGTACTGAAATCATCATCCTCAATTAGTGTCCTCTTCCAAGTGTCCTCTTTTAGACATAAGAGAGACAAGTATTAAGGGTTAGTTTTTCACCATATCCCTTTTATAAAAAATTTACAGGGTTCCCAGCTATTTTTTTTGTATTGCATCAAATGTCCTCTAGGCTAGCTTTCCTTCACTGGATGCATTCAAATTATACGAGCCAACTTTAGTGGGTTGAGATATTAAGGTGGGGACCTCCTACTTAACCTTTCACTAATCAATCTACTTCCTCCTACACTATTTCATGATCCAATGTGTCATGGCACTCTTTGCCTAATGCTTCCTTTCTGTGCACATAAAAAAAAATCAGATTTATGCAATCGGGTTTATACTACTGGGATATAATCATCATCTCACTCACTCCTATTCGAGTGCTATATCAACTCCATTAGGTATGCTTCTTTGGGCCAAGATGTAGTGTGCTCCCTGCTTGTGGCCAATAAGAAACCTTCCCATTACCTTGTTGTAACACAAAGTTATCCCATCCCCTTTTTGGTCTCTCCTCCACCACTCCTGTTAGGTTTCGTTTCTCTGCCAAACTAGCTATATCCCAAAAAGAGTTTCTAACCTCTTCTAACTCTACTATATTAATTTGGGAGTACTATAGCTTTGATTATATCTATCTTTCAAACCAAGAGGTAATTTTGATACTTTTGCATATCACTGGAAATATTTTTCTAAGCTCTCTCCAACTAGGTAGGTTTCATCTTTGTTTGACATGAGATCTTTCTCTAGAACTATATCCAAAGTCTCTACACCATCCTAATCCATGTTTCTCCTTGCCTATTCTTCTTGACCTTGGAACCTAATCTCCTGAGGCATCTCTTTGACATTTGTGCCACCTCTTTCTATTTGTTTTCATCAATGACTACACAATCATAAATGCATTTTTAATTTCAATGATTTTCCTTTGCCAAAAGTATTTTCCTTTTCCATCAACGAAAACATATTTCCAATAGAGTGCTATAGATATCTCTTTCTCTTATATGAAGAAACTATTATTGACCCAAAATTGAAAACTCCCCCTGATGTTCTCTTCTTATATGAGGGAATCCCTTCTCAATCTGCATCTATGAAACCTGAGAGCTTCATTCCATCAGTATGCCTGTACCATAAACCAAAGTCTGTTGTGCCTCTAATGTATCTTAGAACATGTTTTTTTTCTTACTAGTGGACCTTGAAGGCTCCACCATGAACTAAATAAGTTGGTTCAGTACAAAACAAATGTTGGGCCTTGTGTTCACCAAGTGCGTCAAGGACCCCACCAACTATCTATAGATAGTTCCATCTATTTCCTCTCTTGTAGAAGCATCCTCTTTCCTCCAGTTAGTGATTAGAGGAGTATCCATGGGTTTGTAATCCTACATGTGGAATATTTGAAGGATTTCGTAGGTATATTTCCCATGTCCAAAAAATATCTCTCCATCTCCTATACAGACCTCCATGCTAAGGAAGTAGTGCATCAAACCCATATCCTTCATCTCAAACTCTCTTGCAAGGTCCTCCTGACATGTATAGATCAATCGATCATCTTCTATTAGTAGCAAATCATACAAATAAAGAAATAAGATGAGAATACTTACATATACCATAGTGTAGTAGATATTGGCATTTGTATCACTCTTAGTGAAGCCCAATCCACTGAGATAAGAATCTATGTGAATATACCAAGCGTGAGGTGCCTGCTTGAGACCATAGAGGGCTATCTTGAGGCTACACCCATGTGTCTCCCTTCTAAGGGTATCGAACCCCTTAAGTTTGTTAATATAGAGATCTTCCTTGACCACTCCATTGAGGAAGGAAATTTAAACATCCATTTGGTGGATTCTCCACCCCAACTCTGATACCATTGTATGGTTTTAATAGATGAGAATCTTAACACAGGGACAAATGTAACCTCATAATCAATTACCTCCAACCGTGAGAACCCTTTAGCTACAAATATATCCTTGTACATCTCAAGACTACCATTAGCTACATGTTTCACCTTATACAACCACCTGGAACCAACAACTAACTTTTTCTTAGGTCTAGGTACCACCTCCCAAATAGTGTTCTTCATGATTGAGTTATACTCCTCCACTATGGCATCTACCCACACTTGTTGGGAAACATCCTCTTCAAAATAAGTTGGCCAAAAATCAATCAATTATGACATGAGTGTCACTATCCTATATATCTCTCCAGTGATCTCCTTTGTCAGCGTAAGGAGCTAGGAGCTCCAACCCACTCCTACGCTTCCTGCACCAATCTGTCAAGTATCCAAGTCCTCTTCCTCACTTCCTTGGAAGGTTCTATATGAGTGGATGCCTCCACTCAGCCTTCTCTCAATGCATCTGCATGTTTCTATGCCACATCATCCTCGTGGATCTGATTGAGACTCCTCCTCTGTTGGTTTCATATGATTTCACTCTAGGGAGCTCCTCATGGCTTTCTCCTCATCAAATATAACATCCCTCCACATACGCGTCACCTTGAATGAGGGAATTTACACCCAAGAAATATAAGGTGTCTCAGAATATTCGACAAAGATCCCCTTCTCTGTAGTGGGCTCCAACTTTTTTCTTCTTTCTTTGGAGACATGAGAATAGACTATGGATCCAAAAATGTGAAAGTGGGAGAGATTTGGCTTCCTCCCAATTAAAGCCTCTTCAGGTGTAATTATTTCAAGAATTTTGTGAAGGCTCCTCTTCTACAAATAAACAATTGTATTGCAAGATTATACCCATAGGGATAGTGGTAATCCCTAGCCATAAAACATTGCTCTAGTAGATCCTGCAATACTTCTATTTTTCCTCTTAGCAACCCATTTTTGTTGTGGGTTTTTGGGTGGAATAAACTCACTTATAATACCCTCCTTGGCACATAATTATTTGAAGGCATTGGACACATACTCTCCTCCATTATCACTTCTCAGGGATTTAATTTTCTTTCAAGACTCATTTTCAGCTAAGGATTTAAATTCAACAAAATTTGAATAAACCTCATCTTTCTTCTTCATGAAAGAGAACCAAAATTTATGGTAAAATCCATATATGAAGATCATATATGTTTTTTAGTTGAGAACATGGAAAATGGTCCACACACATCTGAGTGGTATTTTTCCAAGATGGCTCCAGCTCGACTATCTCAGACCTAGAAGGAGGATTTAACATATTTTCCAAGAGCGAATCCCTTCTGGACATCATGCTAATCAAGGGTGTTGGTGGGGATCTGCTACATTATTTTCAAAGCTTGATGGGGTAGGAATCTGATGTTCTTATGCCAAATCTCTCCAGCATCTCAACCATGAACATGCTTTTCCTTGCTACTCGATGTAGTGCATGCATCCACCTCTAACTTGTAGAATTGTTAAAAATTAATCAAAAGGGAAATGAAGTACATAAAATATTGTGGAAACACAAATACAAAAATCTATAAAACAAGAGAGACACAGATATACATGATTCACCCAATTTGGGCTATCTCCATGAAGAAACATCTAGTCATTCCTTTTATATTATCTAGCAAAATGAGGAAATACAAACTACAACATATCTCTTGTAATTTCCTCTTCGCTCTCACACAACCTCGTCTCTCTTTTTTTCTCAAAATAATAATACATAGTTGCAATACAATTCCATCATATAAACTAAGGGTTGCCTTCTAGGGAAAAACCCTAAATTAACATAACTTCTACTGTGAGATCATTCTCCTAATGAATGGCTCAAATTTACTACGAAATTAAAATATTTTACAAAGTAATTTTTCATCTATTGTTACCTTTAGGGGCACTTCCCCTAGACCCCTGGCTGGGGGGAACTCATAAAAGTCATCGCCCGCCCCCCACTTGACCCCCCTGAGGGAAATTAAAAATCTTGTCACCCCGTTAGGAGTACAAATCCAACATGGTTGAAACAAAAAGCTTTGAACAATTAGAAAGACAATCACTCTCCACACCCAATAATCTTCCACTTGGAGACTGATTATATAATGTCCAATGCTACTTTAGTTGCTGGATAATTACCCACTTGGACCTAGTTGCTTCCAATCTTCAAAATAATACTTGAATACCAATTTAATACGAGCATAATCTTAGTTTCTCCTAGGTTACAACTTTTGTTAACATATCTGCAATATTTTGGCTAGTTTATAGCTTTTCGAGCTTCAACTTTCCATCTTCCAACACTAACCATATGAAATGGTACTTGATTTGTATATTTTTAGTCTTGGAATGAAATGACGAGTTCTTTGCAAGATGAATGGCACTTTGTCTATCGCTCTATAAGTGGCCCATCTCTTTCTTCTTACCCAATTCATTCATAAACCTTTGTAACCAAACCATTTCTTTACTAGACTCTGTAGTGGCAACATACTCAGATTCCATTGTTAAAATTGCAACAATTTTTTTGCAATTTTGAAAACCAACTGACAGTTGTTCCACCTACAGTAAACACATACCCTATGGTGCTCGTCCTTTTATCTCTATCACTTCACATATTTGCATCAACATATCCCTATAGATAAATTTTTGAACCAGCAAAGCATAATTCTCTATTTTTGGTACCTCTCAAATACTTGAGAATCCACTTCGTTTCCATCCAATGTTATTTTACTATATTTTTCATATAGTTACTTTTAATTCCCACTCATGTGAAATATCACGCCTTTGGCAGACCATTGCATACATTAAACTTCTAACTATTGATGCATATGGAACTTTAACATATAATCCATCTCTTCCCGTGTCTTGGGACACATCTCCTTACATAGTTTGAAATGGCTAGTTAAAGATGTACTAAATGGTTTTGCATTCCACATATTAAATTTTTCGAACACCTTTTCTATGTACTCGCTCTAACACAATGTTAATTTGCAATTTTTCCTATCTCTAGTTATTCTCATACAAAGGATTTGTTTTACATCACCCAAATCCTTCATTGCAAATGAATTTTCAAATTTTTTTTTGAGAACATGTATTTCGTGTATCTTAAACCCTACAATAAGCATGTCATCTACATTCAATAACAATATAATATAACTTCCATCATTTTTCTTTTTAAGATAAACACAATGGTTAGAGTGGCATATGGTATAACCTTGTTCAAACATAAACCGGCCAAATTTTAGATACCACTACCTTGGAGCTTGCTTTAAGCCATACAAGATATTCTTCAATTTGCACACTAAATTCTCCTTCCCTTTCACCTCATACCATTATTTTTATTGCATATATATTTATTTCTCCAAATCCCCAAGGAGAAAGGTTGTCTTTATATCTAACTACTCAAGATGAAAACCTTCTAATGTTACTGCACTTAAAATACTTCTGATTGAAGTCATTTTAACAACAGGAGAAAACATTTCATCAAACTCTATACCTTTCTTTTATGCAAACCCCTTTACCTGTTTGAGGTGCTTGTTGTTGTTGTTGTGGCTACTAATCATTATGATTTTTAGGAACCTTTACTTTTTCTATAATCTCATAAAGCACTGCATATTCTTGTTTTCTTTTACATGTTTCCTTTCCTGCATTTGATCCTTATAAAAGACCTTTTTATTTAATGTGACATCTCTTCTCCTAATGATTTTGTGCTTTTCAGAATCATATAAGAGATAACCAAAATAGTTTACACCATATCCAGTAAAGGTAGATTTTTAAAATTTTCCTCAAGCTTTGTTTTATCTTATTTATTGATGTGGACAAAGGCTTCACAACCGAAAGTCTTTAAAAATAAGTATTTTAACTTTTTACCTATCCATGGCTCCTTTTGAATACCCCCCTCCAAGGAAATTGAAGGCCCTTTGTTTATTAGATAAACATCAATATCTATAGAATTTGCTAAAAATTGTAAGGGAAATCTTGTGTGCAATCTCATGCACCTTGCACACTTCATGATTTTCCTATTCTTCCTTTCTAACACACCATTTTATCATGGTGTTACTAGAATTATCTTCTCTCTCAAAATTTCATGCTCTGAACAGTAGTTATCAAACTCTTTGTTGCATTATTCTCCTCCATTGTCTGATCTAACACACTTCAACTTCTTTCCTATCACATTCTCAATCAAAGCATTCCATTTCTTGAAAGTGTCAAATACATCAGATTTATTTCGAATACAATAAATCTAGTTTTTCCTAGTTGTGTCATCAATAAAAGTAACATAATATTGAGAGTTTCCAAGAGATGATACATGAGTAGGTCCCCATACATCTGTATGCACAAGCTCTAATTTTCTGCTCTTTTATTCCTTCTCAACTCTGATAAATCTTACTTTCTTTCTTTTTCCATAAAAAAAAATTTCAAATAAATCCAAATCAACATGCTTCAAACCTGGAAACAAATTTTTTCAATGAAGAATCTTCATCCCCTTCTCACTCATGTGCCCAAGCCTATGATGCCCGAGTGTCATATTTGATCTTGTGGAGGTTAAAGCATTAATAGAATTAGAAATACTATTGCAAAAATACAATGTACCAACCTTTCCTCCTTTTTATATTACCAGGGCTCCTCTAGTGACCTTCTAAGTTTTGTTTGTAAAATTAGTTACATAACCTTCACCTCCCAACTGCTCTGTTGAAATTAGATTTTTCTTTAGATCTGGAATGTGCATTACCTCCTTCAATAGAAATTGGTTTCCATTATTTTGATTTATAAAAACCTTACCTATTCCAATAATTTCATAGAAATTATCATCGCCCAAATGAACCTGCCCAAAATATCCTTGAACATAATCATGAAAATGTTCCCTATAAAGTGTGGCATGGAATGAGATCCCTAAATATACCACCCAGGAATCAATAATATTCTATAATTAAAGAATCAAAGCACCTTGAAACATATGACCCATCAAATTAACTTCATCGTATTCCTCTCGTTGTCCATCACCTTCTTTTCCCTTTCGAGATTTCCAGTCTTTCCTCATGTGTCCTCTCTTCCCACATTTCCAGCACACTATCCCTGATCTAGATTTGGATCTCCCTTTCTTGACTTACTATCATTTATTGGGCTCCTTCCTCTTTCCATTTTTCTTCCCCTAGTCTCTAAAATCAAATAATTACTTGATGTATCACCAGATATTTTCCCTCCCATTTCCTCACTAAGGATGTCACCAACAACATAATCAAATTTAATGTATTAGATCAAGAGATAGAGTTCCTAATAGCCATAACTAGGTCATTCAAATTGTCTGGAAATGAGCAAAAAAAAATAGACCCTAACTTCATCATCAAAATTTACCCCTAAAGAACTTAACTGACTGGTAACCATGTTCAATTCATTTAAATAATCAACAACAAATCCACCTTCTGACATCTTCATATTAAATAGAAACTTCATAAGAAATACCTTATTTGAGGTCGAGGGATTTTCATATAATTTGTCCAATGCCACCATTAAACCTTTTGTTGTCGTTTCCTTTGAAATGTTGAATGCCACTGATACTTTCAGACACAGTTGTATTGTTCCTAGTGCCTCACTGTCAAGAATATCACATTATGTATCCATTATACTTGTCAGCTTATTTTATTTTCTTCTCAATGGTAGGTATATATCTTTCTAATTCAAATAATATTCCATATTCATCTTCCATGACTAGTAGTTTTGGTTGTTAAATTTCTTGACCCTAAACCTACTCCACCATTGCTTCCACTTGAACCAGGAACCCTTCCCTCTGAAGGTTTTATCAGCTAAATAAACCTTCAGCTCTGATACCAGCTATTAGAAATTAATTAACATTGCAATGTAATACATAAAATATTGTGGAAACACAAATACATAAAGGCATAAAACAAGAGAGGCACAAATGTATTTTGTTCACCAAATTTTGGCTACATCCATGAAGTAATAGTCAATCCTTCCTTTTATATTATTGAACAAAATGAAGAGATACAACCTACAATAGATCTAATATAATTTTCTCTGTGCTCTCACATAGCCTCCTCTCTCTCTCTCTCTCTCAGTTAGAATAATAATACATAACTATAATACAATCCCCTCATACAAACCTAGGGTTTCCTTCTAGGAACAAAAACCATAAATTAACATAACTTGTACCGTCATATCACCCCCCTAATGAATGACACAGATTGACTACAAAATTACAATATTTTAAAAGGCAATTTTTCATCTATTTTTAGCTTTAGGGGAGCTACCTGTTGGGCAACGGATCCCACACGTAACGATTTTGGGGCTTAAAGCCCACAATTTTGGGTAATGGTATTGTAAAGGCTCTGTGAAGTGCACGGAACACAAATTGTAATGCGTCAAGTCAAAGAGTTGTCCACCCTAAAATATTGTAAATTAATATAGAATTTGTTGGCCTATCCATGGTCCGTGACCCATGGGAATGTATCAATAGAGTGAGGCTCTAAGTGTATAAGTCAGTTCTTGGTTAGTCTTTATCTTAAGTGTTATGGGTTGTTGAATAAAATATTCGCTTTGAGTTTGTAAGTCTGAGTCATGGGTCATAGTAGTAGAAGAGGCTCTGCAGTTGTGTGTGTAGAGTGCTGGTAGAGTCTGCAGTTATGTGCGCAAACCCTTGTAGCTGAGTGCGTAGGGCGGCATTGGGATTGTAAAGGGATACAAGTTAATAAAAGATAAATTGATTTTGAGATATTGTGCATCTATTCGCAGATCCGTATGTTTATGCTTCTGTTGTATGTTTATGCATCTCTTCACGGTTTATGGTTGCGCGCATTGGTTATAAATGTTGAATGATTGATAAAGGTTACTAGGCCCACAAAATTAAGTCAAATCTATAATAATAACACTGTAAGGTTAGAGGATCTTGATAGTGCCCTATCGTTCTCTGTACCGAGCTACGCGAAGGTCAGACGGCTGCGTAGAGCTGCACTAGTACGCAGGATCAGTTCACAACCTTTCCAGATCTCATCAAGACATCCCTAGGGTGCGGAAACCTGGTTCTGGAACCCTCCCATACTACCTAGGGTGAGACCTCAGTCCACACACCTCAGACTATTGCTGAAATGGTTGGTAGTTCCAAGATTTGTATGGCTAAAATACTTTTGAACCTGGGTTAGCCCCCAATAAGCCAACAAATGGTTCTGTTGCCAGGACCAGGATATGCCTAAGGGATGTCTGATGTCAGAACACTAGAACCTTATGAAGAAGGAAATTGAAGAGTGGTTATATCAAAAGCTTCACAAATTCGTGGTACAAGAAAAGAAAACTCTGCAGATATTTGAGAAGAGGTGGCTGGATCGCTACGTATATACGGAAATCCACGAGATCTTCTTCGCAACTTTCTCTTAAGAGCTATATGATTAGATCACAAGGTTAGTTGATAGCCAGGGAAGGTACAAACTTGATCAACTGATAGTGTTGGCTTCGGAGTTAGTGTAGACTAGAGGCATCAGAGGATAAGATCATTCCGACTGTGGACCGTTTGCTTGATCGGATAGTAGGGGGGTTTATCACTGAGTTCACGATAGACACAGCCATGAGCTATAGCATAGCAAAACGGCATTTTCTCAAGGGACCACAAGGTAGGTACATCAAATCCCTAAATACCTAGATTAAGATGTTGGTATGTGAGAAGAGAGTTATGCAAATACATTAATGAGTGGAACGACACAGAACAAAAAGATCTAAAAAGGGATCGAAGGGTTAGGGAATAGTCCATTAATTTCACCTTCGTAAGAAAATGAGGAAGATCATGCTCAGGTTTCTCCAAGAAGTGTGGTCAGTTTGATAAGATAGCGCATTCCATAGTTGTCACCTCCACTTATGCCATCACCCACTTCACCTACTTCACCTCCATCCTCAACCACCCCACCGCCACCAAACCTGCTATTCAAAATGGCGAGCGTGATCAAGCTACCCATACTCAAAGGAGTAGGAAATGAGGACCCGAATCAGTTCTAGTTCATGGTAAGAGCAGTGTGGGAAGCACACAAGGTGCAGATGACAACATTAAGAAGGCCACATTGGTGAACTCGCTACAGGGTCACGCATTGACATGGTATATTAAGCACCCGAACGATCACCCAAATGCAGGAATAGCAGAAATCCAAAATGTGTTGAATAGAGAGTTCAACAGGCCAAAGTCAAAGACACAGTCAATCATTGGGTTTAAAGAGATCACAATGCTTCCAGGTGAGACCCCCTGGGATTTGGATCAAAGACTGAAGAGTAAGATCTGTTAGGCTAATATGACATTAACGGATTCACAACACTACGCATGGTTTGTGGTGTCTTTGACACCACACCTGAGAATGGCGCTTGTTGTGGAGGTAAATCCCCTCTGCGGACAGAGGGAATCCCACTAGCCTAAATTGGGTCTAGTAACAATCAAACAACGCTAACATGCAAGTTCCTAATTGCAAAGTAAAGACCGATGATGAGGCCTACCTTGAATCTAATGCTAGTATTTGTAGAAGAGTCGTCACTCTCGTCCTTTTGCTCCAGCTGGTCACAATCCCCACAATCCTCGTGAACGGACACCTGTACATGCAAAGAACAACACAAATACAAGCATAAAATCCAAGGAATGCAACTATATATCAGTCATAAAGGATATAACTCAAACATCGTTATAAAGACAATAAGAGTGGAACCATAATGATAGTCGTCTATTATTATTGATAAACAAAGAAGAATATAACCAAGTTCTGACGTCAAATCCTCCTTTGGCTGGGTGATCAACAACACATGCCTTGCAAAGCTTGTTGGGAATTGGGAACAAGCCTTTCTCTCCTTTGTTTCTTGCACATGGATCTCCTCATTAAAGATATAGCCTTATAGGGATGAACAAGGCCTCTTGTAGCATGAGCTTAGCAATTCTCAGACTTTGGGACTTAGAATTTGGGGCTTGAAGAGTAGAACTACTAACTAGCTTGTCAAAGGCAAAAGGACAAGCTTATCTAGAGAGAGGAGAAGGAGATAGGATCATCCACAAGATTCATGGGATTGTCCTTATCATTAGGAAACTTCCATGAGAGGTGGAGAACTACTTCCCTTCTATGGAGATTCGAAGCCCAACTGAACTAACTCAAACTGGAATCAGTTCATGAATAGGTTAGGAAGAACCTTCGCAAGTTGGTTTATTAAAAACTTTACCCAACTGGGTTGGCGCTAGTGCAACTCTAAGACAGAGCACCAGCAGGTGCGCCCTCTTTGGAGGATTTCCCTCATTGGCGCGATTGATACACTGTGTAACAGCACCAATGGAAAAAGGGCTACTTTTATGGGTATTTTGCAGAAGGTGTCTTCAAGGCATATGAAGTCCATAATCAAGGGGATACAATGCAGGTGTTTTCAGGTTATGTCACTTCTCCCAGGTCCCGGAATAAGTCCTCTAATGTGCAGGAGAAGGGGTAACAAGGACGCTGACAAATTACTGTGTAACAAATGCCCCCTAAACCATGAGGCCCCAGAGAGAGAGAGGGGTGAAATGCTTTACAAGAACATGGTTGACTGAAAACACGGCCGCCGAAGAACCTACATGAAGAAGTACAACTGATATATCAAGTACATGATGTATGTGATATGGCGCAGCCATCCATAGAAGAGTACATTAAAATCTGGATCCAAGGTGTGGGCATAGACATCCAACGAGGATCAATAAGTAGACTCAGGCATGGTCACAACCATCCAGTGAGTGAGTCATGTAATGATTATAATAATCCACAAAATTGCAACCTGGATCTCAACAGACAAAATCCAGGGTCTTGCGCTCCATCTCGACCCAAACAAAGTACGAGTTCAAGCATGTGAATATCGGAGTCGAAGTCAAACATGCAAGAACATTGTCTAATTACTAGTCAATATAGAAAACTGTTAACAGACGTGAGAGGTACCACCAATAATGACCATGGTCCTCAAGGTACTATAGGTACAATCCACAGCGTGCGAATTGGTGAGCCAATTTCGAACACCTGTAGAATCATTCGATCAGAGGCAAATGATGAAAACCTCACATCGAACATGAAGAACTTGCCATTGAGGCATGTAGGCTCCAAGGCACTTGAAGGGAGTCTCTAAGTCAACTTCCTGGATAATGAGCTGAAGTCGACAGGAAGTGACCTTGATCGAAGGTGGGCCATAATGTTTCCCTCATCATCGACATGAGACAGAGAAGGATAAGATGTTTTTTGTTAGGTATCAGAGGGAGGTTGAATATTCTATAGAGGTCAACTTCTCTTGAACACATTGGCGGCACGACAATGGACTTGGCAGTATTTGACATCAAATGATCAGGGGTCATGGTGACAAGGAAATGAGCACATGAGAGGTCAAACAGGATAACCCAAACCCACGGAGGCATGTGTAAAAAACAAGATGAGATGTTCCCACCCAGACACGAATGCAGACAAGTTCCATGTTTAAGAGCAACATACTATCGACACGACAATAATTGTGGTTCCTTTTTTCCCCACCATTTCTGGCGAGTACCCCAGTTATTTTTAGATGATAAGCTTGACGGATATAGCATATGCTTGGGAGGCATCATTTCGATGGATTCTGGTGTCATTAAGTTTTAACGAGTTTGACAAAGGAAGAACTCGACGTCTTTTCATGTTTAGAGAGTCTGAAAAGATAGTGGAAAAGGAAACTCCAGGGGTGTCCTTTTTCGTAAAGTTGAATCTCTCGAGCCCGAAAAAGTATAAAACAATGCTCGAAAGAACCGCCCGATCATTACGACCAAGGATTACTTTTCATAAGTAATGATTTCGATCTAAAAAAGTAAAAAATTGATTGAAATCACATCACTTCGTGACCGTTAATGAACCTGAAACGATAAGGGCCTGACAATATTTTCGTTTTTACACGGTCGGAAAAGGGTTTAAAGACGACCGCCTCTCATTTACATTTAATGAGTTGAGAGGGCCAACCCGACATTCTTTTCACATTTAGAGAGTCATAAAAGAGAAAATTGGTGACTCCAAAGTGACTTTTTCGTGTATTTACCGAATTCAAAGAAGTGTAAAATACAACTCATTTCGTCGCCTAAGCCACACAAACACCTATTGCTGCACAAGAAACCGACGTAAAATCCATTTTTGACACAAATATACATTAAAACCTACTTGAGGGTCAAAAAGTTATAAAATGGGTGAAAATGGGAAACAAGAAATTACTTTTCACCTTTTACCTTTGGAGAGCGACATTAGGGCTTTTGGTGTGCGATCTTCAAGTGACGATAGTGACAAATCCAGTTGACCATTTGGAGCGCCATCAGTGTCAAGTAAGGGGTCTCTCCCCCTACTCCATTTTCATCCATTTCAAATTTGTTTTACACTATTTTTTTCATGCTCTATGGGAGGGATTTAAAAAATAAGGGTTGCCCCCATTGGCACGGGTTTCAGGCACGGACCCACGCCAATGGGGCAACTTTCCCTAAAGGCACGTGCCCATGGGCGCAACTATTTTAGAAGAAGCCGCGCCAACGACCGCACGGGTTTTTTGGTCAATTTTTAACAAATTTGGAATGTTTGCACTGCATTTTTAAGTTGCACAAGGATCTAATTCATTGTTTTGGGCTCGTGATTGTAGGGAAATACACGAAAATTTTAATCGTGTGGAAGGAACGAGAACATGACCAAGTGGACACATTGGCCTTAGCAGATGAGGATTGCATGGAAACTCTTAGAGCGTGTGGGCTCAAGAAATATTTCCTGTTGTCCTATTTACGAGCTCAGCCAAAGCTCTTGTAGTATCTGATCAACTTGTGGGACATAGAGGAACAGGTGTTCAGGATATGGGACCAAGTGCTGGAGTTAGACGTATCTGATGTCTATTTCCTAACTAGACTATTGCGACAAGGGTCGGTGCCTCAATTGACTGGTAGCAAGCCATCTGGAGAGAAGATGGAAGAGGTGAAGGCTCGAGTTTTCCCAGAGGCACAATACGGGTCTGGTAGCTCGAAAGTGGATATCTCCACTATCCAGGACCCGACACTTAGAGCTTTGCTATTCACCTTCACACAAGCTGCAGGGGCACAAGCACCCCATAAATCTAGGAAGAACCACTTGATATTAGCAACAAAGTGCCTTAGCCCGACGGTCTTCAATTGGGCATTAGTTGTGACAACCAATATGAAGAGGCAGCTGATAAAGGCCAAGCGAGGCAAGCTGCAATAGTTCAGGTATGGCTCCATCTTGGTGACATTCTTCTTAGAACGTGCACCAAGCATCCAGGGCCAAGGGGCCTTTGTTCCTGACCCGACACCTCGAGAGCCGAGGATGGCTCGATGGGCAACACTGATGCTGAGGGGTGGTGGCGGTCAGCAGATGTCTTTTAGACCTGAGTTTTTCGGGTGGCTTCACCGCAAACTGATTTTGGTGGAGGACTAGCCGTATGCGGGGACAGACTTCACCGGAGACCCTGACCTTCCTCTGCCAGAGGGAGAGGACTGGGACAAGGAGATTGGTATGATCTCATTTTTTGAAAAAGACACCCATAAGGGTAGGGTCTTTGAAGAGCCCAGCTCCCACACTCTCGAAGAGAATGGAGGTATGCTCCACAAAAGGCACATTCCCTTCGGAAGAAGAAGCGAAGAAGGAGAGTTGGTCTACCGTGACAATTTTCCCCTGATGAGGGAAGCGAATGACATGAAAGAGCGACAAAGCCACGGTACGCATGGCATATGTCCAACTCTGGCCCAAAAGGAGGTTGTAAGTAAGATTTGCATCAACGACATCAACTTCCACTTCAATTGTCTTCCCTTCCAAAGTAATCCACAATCGTTGAAGGATACCATAGGGGTGAGATTCTCTTCCATCAAAGGCTTCCAGCATCGTGGGACACTGACTCAAAGTTAGAGACCCGATCGCTTTCCAACAAGCAACATACATGATGCAAGTTGATGCGCCTTCATCAATAACCGTACGATGAATCGTTTTCGAATTGATGATGACTTTAATGATAAAGGCGATCCGATGAGGCAGCCTTAGGACATGGCTCTCGAGATCAAAGGTGATTAAATTTGAATTGGCCGGGTCGATGCCATCGATGGTCGATAGCAGGGACTTCCTCTGGGGGGGCAGCTCTGGAGAACTTATAAAGCGGAAATAGCCGACGGAGCCTGAGCTAAGTCCTCAACTATGCTATAGTGCTGGGCAGCACGAGCATTTGGGTTGTAAGATGATCTCCAGAGTACTCCTTTGGGAGGGGATCGGATGGGTGTCTCAGTGCTAGGTCTCTCGATGTGGAGCGGGCCAGAACTGGATGGAGGAGCACTTGAGGGGACCTCAGGCTCCTTCCCGGTGGATGACTGATATTCCTTTGTTCGAGTCGTTACATGAACGGGAATGGTTCCAGCCAAAACACTTGGGAACCAAAGGGAGAAGAAGACGAGGAGGGATCGGCAACCATTTGAGTTTGCTGTGAGAGGAAAGGATCTTTCAGAATAGCAGGAATCCTAGGAGCACCTTTCAATAAACGACTAACTTCGGACCACCTTGGGCAATCTTTGGTATAGTGATCCTCATCACAGATAAGACAAGGATACTTCGGTTTACATTTGGCTCCCTCCTCGAGTGGAGGTTTGGAGGAGTCCTATTTGGGTTGCTCAGATTTATTCTTCATGTTGTGTAGGTAAATCCCCTCTGCGGACAGAGGTGATTGCACTAGCCTAAATGGGGTCTAGCAACTATCAAACAGTGCTAACACGTAGGTTCCTAATTGCGAAGTAAAGGCCAATGATAAGAGCCTACCTCGAATCCAACGCTTATATTCATAGAAGAGTCGTTGCTTCCGTTCTTTCGCTTCAGCTGGTCACAATCCTCACGATCCTCATGAATAGACACTTGCACATGCAAAGAACAAGACGAATACAAGCATAAAATCCAAGAAATGAAACTATGTATCAGTCAGATAGGATACAACTCAAACATCATAATAAAGACACATGAGTGGAACCATAATGATACTCGTCTATTATTATTGATAAACAAAAGAGAATACAACCAAGTTCTGACGTCAAATCCTCCTTTGGCTGGGTGCATCAGTAACAAATGCCTTGCAAAGCTTATAAGGGATGGGGACAAGCCTCTCTCTCCTTGATTACTTGGACATGGATCTCCTCCTTAAATATTTAGCCTCATAGGGACGACTAAGGCCTCTTGCAAGATGAGCTTAGCAATTCTCAGACTTTGGGACTTAGATTTGGGAGCTTGAAAAGTAGAATTACTAACTAGCTTGTCAAAGGGGAAAGAGCAAGCTTATATAGAGGTAAGAGGAGTAGATAAGACCATTCACTTGATTCATGGGATTATCCTTATCTTTAGGAAGCTTCCATGAGAGGTGGAGAACTACTTCCCTCCTTGGGAGATACGAAGCCCAACTGAACCAACTCAAACTGGAATTAGTTCATGGATAGGGCGGGAGGAACCTTCGAAAGTTTGTTTGTTAAAAACTTTACCCAACTGGGTTGGCGCTAGTGCGACTTTGAGATAGAGCGCCAGCTAGCGCACCCTCTTTAGAGGATTTCTCCCATTGGCGCGAGTGGTACACTATGGAACAGCGCCAATGGAGAAAGGGCTATATTTTTGGGTATTTTGCAGAAGGTGTCTTCAGGGCATATGGAGTACATACTTTAAGGGATACAAACCAGGTATTTTCAAGTTACGTCACTTTTCACAGGTCCCAGAATAGGTCCTCCAATGTACGGGAGAAGGGGTAACAGGGACAGTGGCAAAATACTGTGTAACAGATGCCCCCTAAAGCATGAAGCCCGAGAGAGAGGGGGGAAGTGCTTTACAAGAACATGGTTGACTGAAAACATGGCCGTTGGAGAACCTACGTGAAGTACAATTGATAGCTCAAATATATGATGTACATGGTATGGGTGCATCCATCCATAGCAGAGTACATCAAAATCTGAATCCCAAGTATGGATGCAGCCATTCGATGAGGATCAATGAATAGACTCAGGCATGGTCACATCCATCCAGTGAATGAGTCATGTAGTGATTATAATAATCCACAAAATGCATCCTGGATCTCATCATACAAAATACAGGGTCTTGCGCTCCAACTCAACCTGAACAAAGTACAAGTTCAACCATGCGAATATAGTAGTCGAAGTCGAACATGCGAGGACATCGTCTGATTACCAGTCAATAATGAAAACTGCTAACAGACGTGAGAGGTGCCACCAATAATGACAATGGTCCTCAAGGTACTATAGGTACAATCCACGGTGTGCGAATCAGTGAGCCGACATCGAAGACTTGTAGAACCATCCGATCGGAGGCTAATGATGAAAATCTCACGTTGAACACAAAGAACCTGTCATTAAGGCATGCTGGCTCCAAGGTACCTGAAGGGATTCTCTAAGTCAACTTCCTGGATAATGAGCTGAAGTCGATAGGAACTGACCTTGATCAAAGGTGGGACATAATGTTTCCCACATCATCAACACGAGACAGAGAAGGATAAAATGTTTTGTGTGAAGTATCAGAGGGACGTTAAATATTTTGCAGAGATCAAATTTTCTTGAACATATCAGCGGCACGACAGTGGACTTGGCAGTATTTCACATCAAATGATTAGGGGTCATGGTGACAAGGCGATGAGAAAATGAATGGTCAAACAGGATAACCCAAACCCATGGAGGCAAGTGTGAACCAAAATGAGATATCCCCACCCAGACATGAATGCAGACAAGTGCCATGTTCAAGAGCGAAATACGGCTGACACGATGATGATTACGGTTCCTTTATTCCCCTACCATTTTTGGCGATTACCCTGGTTATTTTTGGATGACAAGCTTGACGGGGATAGCATATGCTTGAGAGGCGTCATTGCGACGGAATCCGATGTCATTAAGTTTTAATGAGTTTGACAAAGGAATAACTCGGCGTATTTTCATATTTAGAGAGTTTGAAAAGACAGCGGAAAGGAAACTCCAAGGGTGTCCTTTTTCGTAAAATTGTGTCTCCCGAGCCCGAAAAAGTATAAAACCATGTTCGAAAGAACTGCCCGATCATTACGAACGAGGAGTACTTTTCATAAGAGTGACTTTGATCTGAAAAAGTAAAAAATCGATCAAAACCATGTCGCTTCGTGACCATTAATGAACCGGAAACGACAAGGGTCCGACGATCTTTTCGTTTTTAAATGGTCGGAAAAGGGTTTAAAGACGACCGCCTCTCATGTCCATTTAACGAGTCAAGAGAACCAACTCGGCATTCTTTTCACATTTAGAGAGTCAAAAAGGAGAAAAAGATGACTCCAAAGTGATTTTTTCGTGTATTTACCGAGTCTGAAAAAGTATAAAATACAACTTGTTTCGCCATGAAAGTTGCATAAACACCTGTCACTGCACAAAAAAAAGTCGACGTAAAACCCATTTTCGACACAAATGTTCATGAAAATATTCATAAAATGACTTTTTAAAGCCTATTTAAGGTCAAAAAGCTATAAAATGGTGAAAATGGTAAAACAAAAATTACTTTTCATTTTTACCTTTGGAGAGAGACATTAGGGCTTTTTGGAGTGTGACCTTCGGTTGGCGATTGCGACCAATCCAGTGGACCATTTCGAGCGCCATTAGTGCTAGGTAAACGGTCTTGTCCTTAGCTTCATTTTCATCCGTTTGGAATTTGTTTTTTATTTCATTTTCATTTCCTATGGGGGGAATTTTAATTTTAGGGGTTGCACCCATTGGCGCGGGTTTCGGGCACGGACCTGCGCCAATGGGGCAAGTTTCCCATAGGGCGCACGCCCATTGGCACGACTGTTTTAGAAACAGACATGCCAACGGCCGTGCGAATTTCTTGGCCAATTTCAACAAATTCAAAGTCCATTTTTCCGCAATTTCAAGTTGTATGAGAGTCTAATGCATTATTTTGACTTGTATTTGCAAGGCAATCCACAAAAATGGTGATGGTATGGAAGGAACGGGAACATGACCAAGTGGACACATTGGCCCCAGCTGATGAGCATTGCATGGAAGCTCTCAGAGCGTGTGGGCTCAAAAAATACTTCATGCTATCCTATTTACGAGCTCAGCCAGAGCTCCTGTAGTACTTGATCGACTTATGGGATGTAGAGGAACAGGTGTTCCGGATACGAGATCAGGTGCTGGAGTCAGACATGTCTGATGTCTACTTCTTGATTGGATTGTCGCGACGAGGGCCGGTGCCTCAATTGACTGGGAGCAGGCCATCTGGAGAGAAGATCGATGAGGTGAAGGCTCGAATTTTCCCGGAGGCAAAATATGGGCAGGCCAGTTTGAAGGTGGATATCCCCACCGTTCAGGACCTGACACTACTAGCATTGCTATTCACTTTTACGCAAGCTGCGGGGGCACAAGCGCCTCACGAAGCTATGAAGAACCACTTGTTATTAGCGATAGAGTGCCTTAGCCCGACGATCTTCAATTGGGCGTCAGCTATGATGACCAATATGAAGAGGCAGCTGACAAAGGCCAAGCGGGGCAAGCTGCAATAGTTCGGGTATGGTTCCATCTTGGTGATGTTCTTCTTGGAACGTGTGCCAAGATTCCAGGGCCAAGGGGCCTTTGCGGCAGACCCAGCACCTCGAGAGCCAAGGATGGATCGATGGGTAGCACTGATGCTGAGGGGTGGTGGCAGCCAACAGATGTCCTTCAGACCAGAGTTTTTTGGGTGGCTTCGCCCCCAACTGATCATAGTGGAAGATTGGTCGTATGCGGGGATAGACTTCACTGGAGATCCTGACCTTCCCTTGCCGGATGGAGAGGACTGGGACGAGGAGATTGGTACGTCATCATTTTTTATTTTATTTTGTATTTTATGATTTTTTTGTTAGTACATGCTTGTCTTAATGACCTTTATATGCATGTGCAGTTGTCGTCCCAAAGCGTCCAGCTGGCTTGTCTTCCGTTGTGAGGAGACATCCAGTAGCAGCAGCAGCAGGAGCAAATTCTCAGGAGGAGGGCGGTGACAGAGGGGAGCTTATCCAGAACCTCAAGGCTATCACTCGAGGGATCCCAGATTATGCTCGACTAGCGGATGTCCCGCTAGCATACCAGAGGTACACAGTAGGGGTGCCAACTCGCATCCACCGGCTCTTGAGGCGTCTAGTGCAGGCGGTGACGTGCTATCATGAGCACCACTGAGACTAGATATCTAGGCTTTTCTTTTGATGCATATTTTTTGAGAGACATGTTGTCTCCGGATGTATTCAGATAAACATGTATTATTTTTTGATGATGCATGGGGTGCAAACATTTTGGACACACACACACACACACACACACATATATATATACATATTTTTTATGGTCTATTGTACTTTATGCTTCTTGTGTTATGTTGAATCACATGTTATGCAAATGTCTGTCCAACACATAATTAGCTAATGGATCGGTTAACGTATTAAGTCACCTTGGAATATGTTGATAAGTAATGAAATCAAAATCCCTTTCTAATAACTTAACACGTAAATACAACCTTAAAATCCGATGCTCTCTGACGGAATAATGCCCGTTGAGTTGGTGGACTACAAGTTGAGATTCCAAGTTCACAACCAATGTGCGAATGGCGAGGTTAATCGCCTCAGCTAATAATTCAATCACAGCACTATATTCAGCAACATTATTTGTTGTACAACCTAGACAAACCCCTTGAATATCTACTAACTCACCATGAGGATCGTAGATCACCCATGCCGCAGATGACAAGCTGCGTGTACCGCGGGAAGCACCATCAGCGAAACCAATGTAAGGTGATCCAGACATCTGTTCAAAAAGCAAAAGGCACAATAAGCAGCAATCACACCAACATACCAAGATAAAAATATAAAAAACATGCACACACAACACACTTGCTGAAAGCACACGTATGTACAAAAAGAGAGTGCCTGGACTCATGCATAGTATTTTTTGAGATAAAGCCCATTTCGGAACCTATCCAGGGGATTTCCTTCATAATCAATAAGCTCATAGGCGCCTTTTTTCAAAACTATTTTCATAATGTAGGGCCCGTGCCACATAGGCTCGAGTTTTCCTGCCCCTAGCTTATCGTTAGCTTGATCATAGAGCAGTAGTAAGTCTCCCTCAATGAAAGAGCGGGGGTTAACAATATTATCGAAGTGATTTTTCACTCGCTTCTTCTGAGCTTCAATAGCTAAGGAGGCTAGATGACGAGTCTCATCCACTCATTCTAAGTAATGAAGACGCTCTTCTACTGGAGTAGTATCAAGGAGCAAATCAACAACTATCTTCAGTGAAGGAATCTCACACTCAATAGGAAGGGTCGCCTCCAATACGTAAACTAACTAAAAAGGAGTGAAACCGGTGGCATCCTTCATGGAGGTACGGTAGGCCCACAAAGCAGAGAACGACATCAGATGCCAATTAGAGTTATGCGTGGCAACAGTTCTTTGAAGCATCATGACCAAAACCTTGTTCACGGCTTCCACTTGACCATTTGCCTGAGGATAGTACGGGGTCGAACTATCATGCCTAAGGCCCAACTAGGTTGTTAACTCGGTCATCATGTGATTACGAAAATGCTTTCTGCGATCAGTGACGATGGCTTGGGGTACTCCAAACCACGAAATAACATGGTTAAACAAAAACTGCGCCACGGTGTGACCATCTTCTGACAATGTAGGCATCGCCTCGACCCATTTCGTGAAATAATCAACAACAACGATGATGTACCCATGCCCCCCGGCTGAGCGAGGGTTACAGGTCACATAATCGATGCCCCATTTGGCAAAAGGGCTGAGGGTTACAACGGGGTGCAGTGGAGCAGGGGGTGCACGCATCTTCCATTGGTAAATCTGGCACTCATGACACGAACGGACAGCAAGAATGCAATCCTTGAAAATGAAGGGCTAGCAATGGCCGGCACGGAGGATTTTCTGTGTAGTGGCATATCCAGACATGTGACCGCCACATGCACTAGAGTTGCAGTCATTCAGAACTCTCTCTGCTTCTTCGAAATTCAAACATCGGCAAAGAACATAATCAACACCGAGACGGTATAGGGTGTCCCCAACAATGCGATATGGTTGGGCTTGATGTCAGATCTGTCGATGAGCATCCTTAGAGGTCTCGGGAGAGAAGGAGGACGTCTACAAGTAGACAATAATATCCCTGTACCAAGGATCGAGGGTGCCAATGAGGAAGAGAGTTTCGTTTGGAATGGAATCCTCTAACTGAGAGGAGGCAGCAGTGGATGGCAAAGAACACAACAACTCTGCAAAGGCAAGTGATTTCTTAGACTTGGCAGCACTAAATTCCAATTCAAACTCTTGGAGGATGACTATCCACTTCAAGTATTTGCCCCCCAGCAACTGGCGTGACAGAATGTAGGTCATAGGGTTACAATCGGAGATCACTGTCATGGTACACAACAAGATGTAATGACAGAAGCCTTGAATAGCGCAAACGGCAACGAGGGCCAACTTCTCGACATAAGTATATCGAGATTCGGTATCTAACAAATTGTGGCTAAGGTAGTAGATAACGTGTTCCGTGCCATCATCATCATCCTAAACCAGAACCATACCGATGGTGGTGTCAGCAGTAGCCAGATACAACATGTAATCACAATGATAATTCGGAGGCCGCAACAAAGGGGCGGAAACCAGAAGAGTTTTAAGATGTGCAAAAGACTCCTCAGCTATGGCATCCCATCGAAACGGGGTGTTGTGCTTGAGTAACCGCGTGAAACCTTTTGCCACCTCAGCATAATTCGGGATAAATTGTCATAAGAAATTTGCTTTACCCTACAAACTCTGCAGTTTCCGCAAAGAAGCATGGGGAGGAAGATTCAAAATGGCTTTGACTTTAAGGGGATCCAAGCGAATGCCCTCTCGGGAGACGATGAACCCGAGAAGTCGACCAGATTCTACGCAGAACACACATTTATGCGGATTAAGTCGGATACTGTAGTGTCGACAGCGGAGAAAAATCTCGCGGAGATGTGACGGATGGTCTTGGCGCTTAGCCGAATGAGCGGGAAGGTCATCCAGATAAGGTTGTATGATGTGCCGGATATCATGAAAGGCATAAGGCATCGCACGTTGAAAAGTGGCACCAACATTCTTGAGACTGAAAGGGAGCTTTTTATAAGCGAAATTACCCCACAGACAGATAAAGGCCGTCTTGTGTTGATCAGCGGGCGCGATATTAATCTGGTTGTAGCCAGAAAAGCCATCCATGAACGAATATATCTCACTGCCCGCACACTCATCAATGAGCTGGTCAATGAAAGGTGTGGGGTAGTTATCTTTCAGGCAGGCTTGATTGATATCGTGATAATCGACACAGACGCGAATAGTACCCTGCTTTTTATCCATAGGGACAAGGTTAGAGACCAAATCTGTGAGTGGGATAGGGTAAATGAAACCAGCTTTAAGAAGTTTTTCAACTTCCGCTTTGATAGCTGCAGCCTTGTGGGGGTGCACAGGGCATAGACGCTGACGAATAGGTTTAGCTCCTGGATACATATGTATCTCATGCACTACGATGTTTAGATCATTGTCGGGTATCTCTTCATAAGACCATGCAAAGACGTCACAGAACTCGTGAAAAAGATCTATATAGATTTGAATTTCCTCAAGAGTGCACGTGACTCCTATGTAGATGTTCTCAACAATCCCTGGTTTGACAGAGATGTCGATAAGTTGGGTCTGCGTAATGTTCCCCAAATTCCTCTCAGGTGATACTTGATACACCTAAATAGGCATATGAAGAGGTTATGAAGGGAGACACGGAGCAAACCACTCGAGACAAGCCAACGTTTCCCGAAGGGTAGGGAGAAATGAGGAACGGTGATGAAAATTGAACCACAGAGGTTCCTCAAGAGACATGGTCTCCATGATGGCCTCGTCAGAAGGAAATATTTCCCTTAATGGATCCGAGAAGGCACATTCTCCAAGCCAAGGGGAATAGTCATATGTGTCAAGAGCTCTGCTTAAAGAAGTAGATTTATCAAGAGGAGCCGATACAACAACGATTTCGATGTTGTTGAGCTCGGCAGGACTCAACGGCATCTCCTCGCCCCACGATTCTATCTGGTCGATGGGGGGAAGGACCCAGGGATCACAAAAAACCAAAATCATACTGATGGAGGTGAGGTTGGGAGGTGGGAGTGAGAAAACACCCATGAGGGTGGGATCTTTAAAGAGACCGACTCCCACACTCTCGAAAGGGACGGAGGTATGCTCCACGAAAGGCAAATTTCCTTCAAAAGAAGCGAAGAAGGAGAGATGGTCTACTGTGACAATTTTCCCTTGGTGAGGGAAACGAATGACATGGAAGAGGGATGAAGCCACGGCACACATGGCATACATCCATCTCCAGCCCAGAAGGAGGTTGTAAGTAAGATTTGCGTCAATGACCTCAACTTCTACTTCAACGGTTTTCCCTTCTAAAGTAATCGTCAATCGTTGAAGAATACCATAGGGACGAGATTCTCTCCCATCAAAGGTTTCCAGTGTCATAGGAGACTAGCTCAAAGTCGGAGACCCGATCGCTTTCCAACAAGCAATAGAAATGATGCAAGTTGACGCACCTTCATCAATAACTGTATGATGAAACGTTTTCGAATTGATGATGACTTGTATGAGAAAGGCGATCTGATGAGGTAGCCTTGGGACATGGCTTTCGAGATCAAAGGTGATCAAATCCAAATTTTCCAGGTTGATGCCACCGATGGCCGATAGTAGGGACTTCCTCTGAGGGGGGCAATTCTAAAGAACCCCTAAGGCGGACATAGCCGACGGAGCTTGTGCTAAGTCCTCAACTATGCTATAATGCTGGGTAGCATGAGCATTCGAGTTGTAAGATGATCTCCTGAGTACTCTTGTGGGAGGGGGTTGAATGGTCGTCTCAGTACTTGGTCTCTCGATATGGAGTGGACCAGAGATGGACGAAGGAGCGTTTGAGGGGACCTAGGGCTCCTTCCCAGCGGACGACGGATACTCCTTTGTTCGAGTCGTTACATGAAATGGAATGGATCCAACCATGAATACTTGGGAACCAAAGGGAGAAGAAGACGAAGATGGATCAACCGCCATTTGAGTCTGTTGAGAGGGGAAGGGTTCTTTCAGAACTGCAGGAATCCCAGGGGCACCTTTCAACAAACAACTAACCTCGGACCGCCTTGGGCAGTCTTTGGTGTAGTGATCCTCATCACAGATGAGACAAGGATACTTGGGTTTGCGCTTAGCTCCTTCCTCGGATGAAGGTTTGGAGGAATCCTGTTTAGGTTGCTCAGACTTATTCTTTGCTTTCCCCTTTTTCTTTCCTTTCGAGGCCTTGTTCACCGTGGTGGACTGGACCGTGTTAACCTCAGAAGTACTTCTAGAATTTGAACCATTATTGAACTGGTAAATCCCCTCTGCGGAAAGAGGCGATCCCACTAGCCCAACATGGGTCTAGCAATAATCACACAACGCTAACACGCAGATTCCTAATTGCAAATTAGAAATCGATGATGATGGCCAACCTGGATTCCAACGCTAGTAGTTGTAGAAGAATCATCACTCCCGTTCCTTTGCTCCGGCTGGTCACAATCCCCATGATCCTCATGAACGGACACCTGCACATGCAAAGAACGATACAAATACAAGCATAAAATCCAATATGTGCAATTATATATCAGTAAGAAAGGATATAACTCAAATACCATTATAAAGACACATGAGTGGAACCATAATGATAGTCGTCTATTAATGAGTAAAAATAGAGAAAGATTACAACCAAGGTTCTGACGTTGAACCTCCTCTGACTAGGCAAGCAGCTAAATACGCCTTGCAAAGTGACCTCCTCTCTCTCAAAATTCCGGAAGCATAACCTCCCTATGCTTCACAATTCTCACTACCACTCTAGCATTACTTCAGCACTCACAAAGACTCTAGCAAAACTAGCTTGTTTAATGCATGAGGACAGCCATTTATAGATGGAGAAGGGAGGAAGATACATTGTACCAGGACACCTGTTATGGATTGGCATTATCCTTGAAAAGCCACTCAGCATAGTTGTCATGGATAAAAAATGACTTTCGACCTCTATCTTGAGGATTTTTCCTTCATAGAACTTCATGACAAGAGAGGAAAAAACATATGGGTGCACGTTGGCCAAAAATCATTACCAAATTTAGGTGGCGTAGTTGTTTCTCTGGGACAGAGCACCAATGGGCGGGCCCCTTTGAGGAACTAGTCATGGCACGGGTAAGACACTGTGTACCCGGGCTAATGGAAAAAGGCACTTTTAGGGATAATTGCAAAAGGTGTCTTCAGGGAACATGAAGTACATACTCAGGGGAACATAATGCAATGTTTTTAGGTCATGTCACTGGTCACAGGTCCTAGAAAGTGTCCTCCAAGTACGAAAACAAGGGTAACAAGGACGGTGACCAACGGTGACAAATTACTGTGTAACAGATGCCCCCTAAAGCATGAGGCCCGAGAGAGAGAGGGGTGAAATGCTTTACAAGAACATATATAGCTGCTACCGAGAATCTGCATTGAGAGATACAATTTGATAGTTCAAATACATGATGTACATGGCATGGTTGCAGCCATCCATAAGAGAGTACATGATATTTAGATCTGTAGTATGGACGCAACCATCTTGTTAGGATCAATGAATTGACTCAGGTATTGTCACAACCATCCAATGAATGAGTCATGTATCAAAAATCACACCTGGATTACAACAGACACAATCCAGGGTCTTGCGCTCCATTTCAACCTGAACACAAGTACAAGTTCAAGCATGTGAACATGTGAGCTGAAGTCGAACATGCATGAACATCGTCTGATTACCAGCCAATGATGAAAGTTGTTAACAGACGCGAGAGGTACCACTAATAATGACAATGGCCCTCAAGGTACTATAGGTACAGTCTACGGCGTGTGAATAAATGAGCCGATGTCGAACACCCGTAGAGTCATCCGATCGGAGGCCAGTGATGAAAACCTCGCGTCGAACACAAAGAACCTGCATTGAGGCATGCAGGCTCCAAGGTACTGGAAGGGAGTCTCTAGGTCACTTTCCTGGATAATGAGATGAAGTCGACAGGAAGTGATCTTCGTCGAAGGTGGGCCATAATGTTTCCCACCTCATCGACATGAGACGGGAAGAGATAATATTGTGAATTAAGATTTATGAACTATCAGGCAAAGGTTGTTTCTTTCAGAGGTTAACTTCTCTTGAACACATCGGTGGCATGAGAGTGGAATTGGCAGTATTTGACATCAATGGATCAGAGGTCATGATGACGAGGCACTGAGCAGATGAGAGGTCAAATAGGATTACCCAAACCCACGGAGGCAAGTGAAAAAACGAGATGAGATATCCCCACCCTGACACAAAAGCAGAGAAGTGCCATGTTCAAGAGCGACATACTGCCGACACGACAATAATTATGGTTCCCAAAATTTTCTTTTTCCCCCACCATTTCTGGCGAGTACCCCAATTATTTTTAACAAGCTTGATGGGGATAGCATATGCTTGTGATGTGTCATTTCGACAAGATCCGATGTCATAGGTTTTAACGAGTCTGACAAAGGAAGAACTCGACGTCTTTTCATGTTTAGAGAGTTTGAAAAGACAACATAAAAGGAAACTCCAGGGGTGTCCTTTTTCGTAAAGTTGTGTCTCTCGGGCCTGAAAAAGTATAAAATAATGCCCGAAAGAACCGCCCGATCATTACGACCGAGGAGTACTTTTCATAAATAGTGATTTCGACCTGAAAAAGTAGAAAAGCGATCAAAACCACATCGTTTCGTAACCATTAACGAGTTTGAAACGACAAAAACCCGGTAATCTTTTATATTTTAATGGTCGATAAAAGAACTTAAAACGACCGCCCCTTAGTAACGTTTAACTAGCCAAGAGGGATAACTCGGCAATCTTTGCCTCTTTAAAAGGTCAGGAAAAGAGCTGAAAGCAGACCGTAAAGTAACCTTTTCTCATGTTTTACTGAGCTTGAAAAAGTTAAAAAGAAGCTCGTTTGGTTGCGTTGAGTTGCACCAAGCCCTGTCATCATATAAAAACAGCGTAAAACCCACTTCGACATGAAAATATCCCAAAAATACTCAAAAATATAATTTCTAATGTATTTTTAGGTCAAAATAATGCTATAAATAGTAAAATGGTAAAAAATAAATTTACTTTTCACTTTTTACCTTGTGAGTTCACTATTGGAGAGTTTTTGGTGCAAATTTCAACTGCTGATTGCGATCGATCCAGGAGACCATTCGAGCCACCGTCTGCAACAGGTAAGAGGCCTCATCCCTAGCTCTGTTTTCATTCCATTTTTTAGTTTTTGATCCATAATTCAGCCCCTGCAAGGGGATTTGCAAAATTTTAGGGTTGCGCCATTGGCGCGGGTTTCCTGCACGGGACCGCGCCAATGGTGATTTTTCCCTAAAGGGGTCACGCCATTAGCGTGACTGTTTTAGAAACAGTCGCGCCAACCACGCGATATCATTTTTCAACACATTGGACCATTGAATTTGCAAATTTGTTTCAATTTATGTTTCATTAATGATCTAATAATTGAAATTTTACCTTTGGTTGCAGGGTTTTGCCAAAAATGGTTCTAGAATGGAAATAACGAGAGCATAATGACGTTGATGCCTTGGCGTTGGAGGATGATGACTGTATGAATGCTCTGAGAGACTGTGGCTTGAAGAAATTCTTCCACACTTCATACCTACGTGCACAACCTGAGTTACTGCACTTCATAGTGGATGCTTGGGATGTAGAGGATCGGGTATTTCGCCTGAAAGACCAGACATTGGAGTTGGATGTTTTCGATGTCTACTTTATCACTGGATTGCTGCAGCGAGGTGCATGACCTATCTTGACAGGTAGTCGGCCTTCTAGGGAGAAGATAGGGAAAGTGATGGCATGAGTGTGTCCTGGAGCACGGTTTGGAGCAAACAGCAAGAAGGTGGATATCAACACGGTGCCCGACCTGGTACTACGAGTCATTTTATTCACCATTACCTGGATAGCTGGGGTACAGGCGCCCCATGAGGCCAGCAAAAATCATTTGCTGCTGGCCACTGAGTGTCTCCATCCGACACTGTTTGATTGGGCCACGACAGTGACAACCAAAATTAAAAGGCAGCTTACCAAGTGTAAGCGTGATGGAAACAAACAGTTTGGATATGGATCGATCGTGGTGACTTTCTTTCTAGAGCGACTACCGATCTTCCGAGTACCGGGGGGAATAGTGGCAGACCCAGTGTTGCGGGAACCGAGGTTGCATCAATGGGCAGAACTCATGCCCAGAGGAGGAGGGCGCCAGCAGATGTCCTGGAAGCCCGAGTTCTTTATCTGGCTCCTTCACCAGATGATCGTCATTGAGGACTGGCCCTATGCGGGCACGGATTTCAATGGAGATCCTGATCTCCCTCTGCCTGCCGGAGAGGACTGGGATGAGGAGCTGGGTAAGAACTCTTTGTTTTTTAATGTTTTTATGTATTTAAGTTTTTTTTTTTTGTTAATACATGCCTATCTCTTACAGCGTCTATATACGTATACAGATGTTGGTGCAGAGCGACCAGCTGACTTGCCTCACAATGTGCGAAGAGCACAACCTGCAACGGACCCTCAAATAGAGGGTGAGGATGATCTAGTACAGAACCTCGAGGCACTTACTCGAGGTATTCCAGATTACAGCAGATTGGCGGACGTGCCTAGAGCGTACCAGAGGCACACGGTGGGAGTATCTACTCATGTCCATCGTCTATTGAGATGTTTGGTGCGAGCGGTGACATGCTATCATGAGCATCACTGTGATTAGACGCCTAGGTTTCCTTTTTTCATATTTTTTGAGGAACACGTTGTCAGCAGCTGTATGGACATGTATTATTTTTTGTAATGCGCGGGGCACGAATATTTTTACTCACACACATATATATATATATACATATGTTTATGGTTTATTATTGTGTTTTCATGTGCTTGCTTGTACAATGTTTTATTTACAAATTTCGCAAATGTCTATCTAATACATGATTGGCCAATGCATCAGATAATGTGTTTAATTGTCGTGGGAATATGTTGATATGTAATGAACTCAAAATTCCTCTCTAACAATCTTACACGTAAATACAACCTTAGAATATGATGGTCTCTGACAGAATAACGCCTATTGAGCTGGAGGACGACAACTTGAGAATCTAGGTTTACCACTAATGCCTGAATACCAAGATTAATTGCTTCAGTGAGGAGCTCAATTACAGCACAATATTCGGCGACATTATTCGTGGTACGACCCAAACAGACACCTTGAAGATCTATCAGCTCACCAAGAGGATCATAGATCACCCATGTCGCAGAGGACAAGTTACGAGTACTGCGACAGGAACCATCAGCGAAACCAATATAAGGCGTATTAGACATCTGCACAAGAAGCGAAAGACACAATAAGCGACAAATAAGTCTATTAAAATTTTAACACACATACACAACACACTTGCTAGAGTACATGTATATACAAAATGAAGCGTACTAGCATCACGCATAGTACTTTTTCAAATACAGCCCGTTCCGGGGCTGTGCGAGAGGGTTCCCTTCATAATCAATTAGCTCATAGGCCCCTTTTTGCAAAACTTTCTTGACAATATAAGGGCCTAGCCACATAGATTTGAGCTTTCCTAGTCCTAGCTTATCGTTTGCCTGATCATATAGCAGAACTAAGTCTCCCTCGTTAAAAGAACGTGGATGTACAGTCTGGTCAAAGCGAGATTTGACTCGCTTCTTATGTGTTTCGATGGCCAAATTGGCTAGGCGACGAGTCTCATCTAGCCGTTCCAGATAGAGGAGACGTTCTTCTAATGGGGTGGTGTTGGGAAGTAGCTCAACAGCTAATTTTAATGAAGGGATTTCACACTCGATTGGAAGGGTAGCCTCTAGTCCATAGACTGGTTGAAATGGAGTGAAACTAGTAGCATCCTTCACGGAAGTTCGGTAAGCCCACAAAGTAGGGAACAACATCAAATGCCAGTTAGACTTGTGCATACCAACGATACGCTGAAGCATTGTAACCAAAATCTTATTGATCGCTTCAACTTGGCCATTGGACTGAGGGTAGTACGGAGTAGAACTATCGTGCTTTAAGCCTAGCTGGGTTGTTAGTCCGTCATCATATGATTCCGGAAATGCTTTTTTCCGTGATCAGTGACGATGGCTTGAGGGACGCCGAATCGCGAAATAACGTGGTTGAATAAAAATTGCGCCGCTGTGTGACCGTCTTCATTCAGTGTAGGCATCACTTCGGCCCATTTAGTAAAATAATCGACGGCAACGATGATAAACCCATGCCCCCCGGCCGAGCGAGGGTTACTGGTGACATAATCAATGCCCCATTTGGCAAAAGGGCCTACGGTAACAACAGGGTGTAAAGGAGCGGGGGGTGCTTGCATCTTCCGCTGGAATATTTGGCACTCATGACAGGAACGGACCACAAGAATGCAATCCTTGAAGATAGAGGGCCAAAAGTAGCCAGCACGGAGGATTTTTTGGGCAGTTGCATATCCGGACATGTGACCACCACAAGCACCTGAGTGGCAGTCATTCAAGACTCTCTCAGCTTCTTCGTGAGTAAGACAATGACGGAGAACAGAGTCGGCACCGAGGC